>OY744608.1:67681102-67833602 GCA_963556255.1 Allolobophora icterica
ACTTTATTTATTTATTGATTTTATTCCAACATTAAACGTCGTTATATGACAGCGAAGGCTGTTGACTACAATTCGAAATATACAATTTTATTATTATTATTATTTCCACGGCTTATCGTCATATTAGGCCACATCAAAGGTTATTGATGTCAATTTGAAAGCATATGTCACGCTCAACGATCCTATTTACTCTTGGACCGCTGGAGCCCTCTGGTGACCACTGATGGTCGATGGAGGAGCCCCAGTGGACCATCGCCAGACGTGACTTTACCTTGGGAGAAGAGGAAGGTTTTGCTGTGGAAGAAGAAGGTCACGCCGAGGAAAGACGGACATTGAGAAACTACCTAACTACATGTGGGACGAGCCGTATTGAATGCCCATCCGTATGCCGATACGGATCTCAAAACCAATGCCTGTCCGAATGCCCTCCATACTACCTTACAGAGTTATGTATTCCAGTGTCATCATCAGCTGGTCGTAAATCTCTTCTCTCTGCAACACAGGGTAACCTGGTTGTTCCCCGTTGAGTACTGTCACAGTGCAACATGGAAGCTTCTCAGTGGTCCGTCCCTGGAACTGGATTCCATGAAATCTGCGACATGAGCTTTTTCTGCTTTCCATGCATCTATATTTCTCAAGCGGTTGAAGACTTGAAGACCATTGTGTCCGATTGTGGTCTTCTATAGTCTAATTACTGCTGATGCTGATTGCTGTTGATGTCTTTAGATTTGATTTCTGTTTTCATCTTTTTTCTTCTAAACCTGTAGCTGGATTAGTTTTCAGTGTTTAACAACATCTTTCGGTTGCCACAGCTATCTCCCAAGACGCTCGTACTAGATTGAAGAACGTTACCTAACTTATTATAACTTTGAATGAAACCTTTTTGAATTGGTGTTCTTGAGCGACGTTATTTGATTGCCTAGGCGGCTGATGTCAGCTCCACCTTTTCCAATAATCTACTTTATAATTGCAATTAATTGTCGTATATAGTTCGAAGTCTCCAGATTTCTTCTGCATCCAAAATAAGTAGCAGGAATCAGTTTACTCACATGCGCTTAATCATAGATCAGAAACTGATTATGTCTAACTGTGAGACCAATCAATTAAGGTCCTTAGAGTCATCATCTGACGTTTTACACAGGTTTTCTTCTTACCTCTAACTTTTCCACTCAGCTTTTAACTGCCTATATTACTGTCAGGGCCCTTGACAGAAGTCTTTGGATGCTGGAAGTTTGATTAAGACACCTTTAATAAGATACCTATAATAACTCTGCTAGACAAGGACGTTCAGTGGTTTGAGCATGTGGACAAAATGCCAGTTAAACTCGTATTTAAATTGCAATATAGCATTTATATAGCGCCGCTCAGAGAGCAAAGCATATCAGAGGCGAGCTCTGCGCGAGAATACATTAGCAACTAGATTATTACATCAGGTAGCAAAAACACTGCCCACGGAAACAAAGACAGACAGAGACAGACATGCAGAGATGGTAGGGATGCAGACAGAGAGAAGGCAAGAGAGAAAGAAACAGAGGAGAAAGAGAGGTAGAGACAGAGACAGACGAAGAGAGGGAGAAATAGAGAAACAGTAAGAAAGCACGAAAGAATAGAGAAAGAAAGAGGGAGAGAAAGAAAGACATAAAGAGATTCAAATACATGTATAGATAAATTCAATAGAGACAATGTATATGCAAATGTCACTGGACCTGCTCTGGCTATTCGGACTGATCTATCCCTCTCTTCGTCTGTCCTGCTGAGACGCCGTGTAGGTCTCCTTCTGGACCAATACACATCGTTGCTCCCACCGGAAGACTCGTCTCCTTGCAGACCTCGATCGCCCATTCCATCTCCTCCACCTGCTCAGAATACTGCAAACACACTAGAAAGACCAGTAATCGTAATCGTAAGTGTTTAGCGACATCTTTTGGTTGCCGCGGCTGTTGCGTCGATTTTACCGTGCCCGAATGGAACACTGACAGTAAACGCAATGGCGAAAATATATACAGTAGATTGAAAGCGTTTTACGGGTGTTTAAATGTATCTTTGTATTTCGTGTTATAATATCAAATGTGCGGCGACACCTTTGGGCTGCTATAGGGTTTAAGACTTTAAGTCGACCTTACCTTGCTTAAAATATCAGTCTCCAAGTGAGCTCAACTGGCTTATAATATAAAATAGAATAAAAGCGTTTTAAAGGTGTTTAAATGTGGCGTTGTATTTCTTGTTTAATTATTAATTATTTAGCGATGTTAATTAGCCGCTTAAAAATTAAGTCAACCGTATCTTGCGTGTCAAACTCTGTCTAAATCTGCAATTGAACGCAACTGGCAAATAATATATTAAATAGAATCAAAGGGTTTACTTGTGTTTAAATGTAGTTTTGTAATTCTTATTGTGATATAAAGTGCTTCATACTGTTAAGGGCTTGTGAATTGTTCTGGCTGCAACGGTCGTTAGCGTTGACTCTACACTGCGTCCAGAGGCGCGTTTACACGTAGGCGCACTAGGCGCGCGCCTAGGGCCCCAAATCTCGGAGTGCCCCCAAACGATGGAAAATATTTTTCCATCTAAAGAATTATCCAATACAATTTGGGAAGATGAATGATGATGATGATGATGATGATGATGATGATGATGATGATGATGATGATGATGATGATGATGATGATGATGATGATGATGATGATGATGATGATGATGATGATGATGATGATTAGGATTAGGATTAGGATTAGGATTATGATTAGGATTAGGATTAGGATTAGGATTATGATGATGAAGAGTACCTCGGCTTTGAGGAACTCCATCTGGTTTTCGACAAAGACCTCGATCTGTTCGCGGAACTCGGCCTGAACTGCACCCTTACCGTTGCCACTCAGGTAAGTCGGGGTCTGACTGATGCCACCGGCCACGAGAGCATCTCCCTCGCGAGCAACCTCAGCAGCAATGATTGTAAATCACTTTAAAGCACTTTTAAATATAATAATCGCGGAAAAAATTATTGTTTCTAAGTGGCTCAGACCCAATTTTCTTTAAAACCATCCAGTCACCCTATGACTGTCCTTACTAATTGGTACCGGCACATCACCTTCACAAATTCAATTTACGATTAAGATATATAACGTAACTTTTGAACGACGTGAAAGCCTGTTCTTCTCCACTAGCGATTGTAAATACAAGTTCTCTTCTGTGATTGGTTGAGTTAAAACAGCTCATAAAAACAGGATTCGATAAAGACCAGGTGACATACGCGGCAACCGATGGTTAATATAATAGAAAGTTGCTCCTGTTAAAGGTGTTTAATTCGAACGATTGATCGTTAAAATAAATAATAAATAAATAAATACTAGAGATTAGAGTGCCGTATATTCGTAGACAGTCGATAAGATCGAAGCAGCGATTCAGAAGCACTTGGGTCGCTACGCAGTGGCTTGAGGTGGATTCGAACCCGCAACCCTCCGGTTACAAGGCGCCGACTTACACCACTACACCACCGCGTCCCCCTGTTACCTTTAGTGTACTTTATTTATTTATTCCATTATTTAACGTCGTCATATCGCATTAAAGGCCGCTTGCGACAATTTGAAAGTATATACGTATATAGTATTATAGTATTTTATGCATAGTATTTTAAAGTTCTCTTTATTAACATAATATATTCCTATGTTCATTTGTTCGTCAACCATTATGGAAATTTTTACGACCGTTCGAACTAAACGTAATCATATCTGAAAACATAGAATTTATAGCGTTAGAAAACGCCATTTAGAGGTGTGCAAGCAGTACTATCAATCAATCACTCAATATTCGTTTATTGCATCAATTCCCGTTGACACAAACGCAACGGGATTAAAATTGAGCAAGACAAATAACTTTATTAGAACGACTTAAATAGATTTTTGGAACACGAACGCTAACCTTAGCGCCGCAGAAAATGATCTGAATGTGACTAATATTCATTTTTTTAACAACGTAACGTGATTCTTTAGCATATATAATTATTACCTTCTAACAAAAATTATGATTTTTATCACATGATACACCATGCTATTAAAAGTGCATAATTTAAGCTTTGTTTTTTAAGTAGAGCGTCTATATTCAACGATATCTTGCGGTTGCCTGTTCGTCCCTTTATTGCAATTTTTATTTAAAGTAATTGGCCAGCATTGTTCCAAAAACTGGAAGTATTTACTTGTATGTATATGTAACTCTGTGTAAAATAGATTTATCTGGCGCTCTGTTGATAATATCTCTAAGTAGCCATACGCACAAGGACATCCTTAAACATTAGTTTATGAATGATAACGTTTAATTTAGACACCTCTAAAAGGCTTTCAATTTGGGGTATATATATTCTTCTATCGCGTTTCGTCATAAATTGACGACTTGGGCCTCCAGTTACAACGATATTACAAAATACAGAATTATTTTACCACTGACGTCAACGGCTTTTGTTGGCAAAAGAGGCGGTTATACAATTGATTGTAATCTCATTTAGTAATTGATATAGCGCCACTCCAAGAAAAGACTTACAAGAGGCGATGTCTGTCCTAGCTTACATGTTAATTTTCATTAAGAAAATAAATTTATCAGCAAGCCAAACAATGCACAGAATACGAGAGGAGTCACCAGTTGCAGGCCCACGCACACACGTAGATCCAACCAACGGATTCCCACCCATAGCTGACAGATAACATCAAGTTCAAAGTCTACATAGACGAAGCAGGGTCCGTAGTGTTGGAGCGACGGCACACGTTAACACCACTGCACAACAGTCCCTCATTATTTGTAGATGACGCACGTCCTGCTATCCCACGAGCCTCCGGGTGCACTCAAAACAGATATTCGTCGCCTGCCAGTCGGTAAATCGAAGAACCACCCAACTATCTCAAGAGTTCCTTTCAAAGACCCACGTCGATTCTACCACGCCAAGAGGGGGTGGACGAAAATTCCCAACTACAGATGGCGTACGAGGTCCAGAGGTCGCACACTCGATTAGGGAGGAAAAACTGAACATAAAATAATAATAATCATTTAAGAAATTGCTTAAACTTGTCCCACAAAGTGATGTTGAACAATCCCCTATTCCCTCGCCGTCAACTTCCCTCCTCTTACCCCCTCCCTTTTGAAATTTGAAACAAACTTGATATGATTTTGTCGACGTAGGCCTACAACATTGACCCGATCGAGTCACTAATTTACGCAACATGAAACTATAATAAACTAACGGGAAGACATATATAATCGTCATTGCGATAACTAAAGATTGAGAAATACACCGACGTTAATTGAGTTGTTTGAACTTGCTCCAGACCAAAATAACGCAACAAAATATTTCAGCACATTGCCAAAAAGAGGTGTTAAATGTCACCACCACTTTAATAAGTGTTAGTGACCAGCTACTCCACCGTAACAATACGAAGTTACACCTGTAAGGTCAAGTCTGGCGGATTTTACGGAATATATGAATTAATCACTGATGTAGACTCTCATAAACTATCTCTGTGACTGTTTGGTCGAATTGAAACTATAGGTGTTGTTTATGGACAATACATATTTATACGCGCCTCTTTATGTCCAACTGGTATATTTAATCATCGAAATCTGCAGTTTGAGAATTAAAAATGTGATGTAAATTTTCGAGCATGTAGTTAACAGTTATAGTCACACATAATGGAAATGCTCTCCTCCACCACACCTTTTAAACACTTTATTTGTTGGTATATAGGCTATGGAGAAGCAATGGAGAATGTGTGTGGAAGCAATGGAGAATGTGTGTCATGGCGGTCGCTAGAGCTCCAGGAGTTGACAGCACAAGGTGACAAGGTGACAAGGTGATATAGGCAATATTGATCACAGCCCACGACATTAACTTTCTGGGCTCTTCACAGGGTTTGTCGCGTATCGGAAGCATTTGCCGTTCTACAGTGAAAACTGTTAAACAATTATATTCATTTAAGTATATAACATTCATTCAATGGCCTCTGATGCCACAGGATGTCATTAAACAGCAGAAACTATTAGATAAAATACGATTTCGAATTTGAACACCTTAAATAAAATGTTTCTTTCTACTATATTATATTCTAATAAAATATTTACGCTGAAAATCCGCCATTGTTCATTTTCTGGCAGTGCCAGACCTATGCCTAGATGAAGGAGGAGGGTGACACTAATGACCTGTGCTATCACAGTGTCGTTAAACTGAAACTACTACTACGCAGAAATGGTAGGCCACTCCGCTGGATTATTGTACTGAATTATGATTCAACGGTGGTAACTGTACATGAATTTCTCCAATCGACGTCGACGACCTTTGATGACACCAGATGTCGTTAACCTCATGGTAACCAACCACTTGGTAACTCCGCCGCAGTAATTCTAAAGTGGTGCCAGTCCGAAGCCTGGGTGAAGGTGAGGTCGACGCTAATTAACTATTGTTTTGGCACAACGGAATCTACATATACATAACTAAAGCGATAAGCCGAGCTCATCAACCCATTCCTGAAATAATGTAGAAAGGAGTGACGTCAACGACTCCGTCAGCCACAAGATGTCGTTAAATGTCTTGATTTCTCAACTATTATACTACACAATTTAGACATGGGCACCTATTTATCGTTTACCTCTTAATAGTCATATATATTTTTCATAAGAGCTGTAGTAGGCTGTAGTAACTATAAATTATAGCCACTGCTCGTACTCTGGCTATTTCCGTCCGACCCTAATGATCTTTGTTATCACGCAGTGTCGTTGAATTGAAGCTACCTCTAATAATGCAATATGCCAAAATAATTTCTGTCGACGTCATTGACCTTTGTTGCCATAAGATGTCCTTAACTCTGGATGTTTTCTTACAAGTAAAGAATATGGACGCATGCGAACATATATATTGCCGGGAAATCCCGTAAAAAGGTATCTAAATTGCGCAGTTATATCATTTGAAAAATCAAGCGTCGAACGGCATATGTGGCTGACAGAATATAAAGGAAGCATGACTTTGACACTGTTCGTACTCTTGCAGTGCCAGTCCAAAACCTGGAGAAAGGAGGAGAGGAACGATAAATGATCTTTGTTATGACACAGTGACGTTAAACAGTAACTAACCAGCCAACTTTATAGAAAGAATATGCCAAAATGATAATGCTATCTTTAGACACCTTTATAATGGAGTTCACCGTTGCTTTAAACACCGCCGCTGTGTCTCATTAGTTGTAGATGACGCGCGTCCGGATATATCTCTCAAACCCTCGGGCTTTATCGTGTGTCGGTAAATCGAAATATCACCGGTGACCATCGATCAGGGTGACTCCAAAGAAGCACGTCGATCCTACTCCGCCAGAGGGATGAAAATTCTAGACTAAAGATGTCGTACGCGGTCCACATATCGCACAGTTGACGAGGGGGGGCACAGAAATTCATAAATTCCTGCCTTCTCCGCAAATGAATTCTTCACTATGCTCACGGAAAAGACTGATCGACTTAGAGCCTCCACACCGGATGCTCCTCCACCGACCTTTACCACAACGTTTTCTGTTTTTGACGATTTCCGACCCATATTGTACTCGGACCTTCGTACAGTTCTTTCATCAGTTAATTTAAATTCTTGTGAATTAGATCCTCTTCCCCCTTTCATTCTTAGTGACATTTTAGACTATTTTGCCCCATTTCTGCTTTATCTGTTTAATAGGTCCCTCTCTGAAGGTTGTGTCCCCGCCTCGCAAAAGAGGGCCATTGTTTTTCCCTCACTCAAGAAGACCAATCTTGACACAAACCTCCCCCAAAACTACCGTCCAATCTCTAATCTATCATTTCTCTCCAAAACTCTTGAACGCCTTGTATCTCTTCAACTTCTTCCCTATCTGGAACAATCTGGACTTCTACCTCCCTTTCAATCAGGTTTTAGGGCTCACCACTCCACTGAAACAGCCCTCCTGTCTTTGCTTTCTGAAATTTATTCACCTGTTGATAGGTCCGAACTCACTTTTCTGGCGCTATATGATGTTTCCTCAGCCTTTGACATGGTTGACCACACCATTCTTCTACAGCGCCTTGAGACCTCTTGCGGTCTGAAGGGCCCCCTCTCCAGTGGTTCCGGTCATACCTGTCTGATTGCACTCAGATGGTTATCTCTGGTGAATCTAGAACTCTGTGGGTCCCTATCAAACTGGGTGTTCCGCAGGGCTCTGTTCTAGGCCCTCTCCTCTTTATTTTGTACACGGCCGGTATCCCATCTCTGCTCCCCATCCATGGGGCTTCAGGCCATCTCTTTGCTGACGATGTCCAGGCTTATGTCCATGGGCCTCCTTCCTCTCAGCTTCTTCTTGCTCAGCGCATCGAAGCTCTTTCTCATGATCTTCATACCTGGATGTCTTGCAATCGCCCCTCCCTTAATTCGTCAAAAACCCAATATCTGGTTTGGCACTCCTCAGCAACTTCTAAAACTCGACTTTGCTGTGCTGTCTCAAAGGTTTCCGCTTTTAACTTTCTCGTCTAGCGTTCGTGATCTAGGAGTGACCCTTGACAATTCTCTGACCTTTACTGAACACATTTCCAAACTCACTCGCACTTCCTATTTTCACCTAAGGCGCCTTAGAGCTATCCTTCGCTCTCTCTCATCTCCAATTTTCACTTCAATTGTCCATGCATTTGTCTGATCTAGACTTGACTATTGCAATTCCCTCCTCATTGGTCTTCCTAAAGTCCGTCTTGCTCCTCTTCAGTCCGTTCTCAATGCTGCTGCTAGATTAATTGCCCGTCTTCCTCGATTCTCTCATATCACCACCTTTATGACAGAAGAACTCCACTGGCTCCCGCTTTCTGCCCGCATCCAATTTAAGGTCCTCATCCTTGTGTGTAAGGCTCAACTTGGTTTCACTCCAAAATATTTATGTGACTTAATTCATCGCCCTCACTCTGCTGCTTCTCTTCGTCCCCTTCGTTCATCTGACCGCTTGGACCTCCTCGTTCCCCGTGTCAGGACTTCTCTGGCTCAATCTAGGTCTTTTGCCTCCATTGGCCCTGCTCTTTGGAATGAGCTTCCTCCGTACGTTCGTTCTTCTATTCTCTCAGGTAACGTCTCTTCCTCTTTTAAGTTTATTAAAACTTGCTTTTTCTCTCGGGGTCTCTCGCACTGGGAGCGCTTCTGAATGGCCCTCCCGCTAGAAGCGCTTTATAAATATCCAAATACAATACAAAATACATGGATCAGAAAATAATGATCATTGAAGCAACTGGTTAACCTTGTCCCGCGAGGTGATGGTAAACTATCTCCTATTCCCTCGCGGATAACTTCCCTCTTCTTCCATTCTCCCTCACCTCTCCCTTGTTACATTTCATACAAACGTGATATGATTTTGTCGAAGAAGAACACGATGGATTGCGTACAAATTTAGTTTCTGCATCATGACACAATAAGTAAGTTAACGTGAAGACATCCATCATCATAATTATGCAATAGTTAAATATGCAGAAACACACCGTCGTTAATTGTCGTTGCTTGAACTTGCTCCGGAGGAATAATAACGTAGCAAAATAATTCAGCCAAAAAGTGCTGTTGACCACCACTTTAAAAAATGTTGGTGACCAGACTCCAACGTCACAATACAAAGTTACGCCTGTGCGGTTAAGTCTGGTGGATTTTACGGAATATGGAATACATTTAATGTAAACTTTTGTAATCTTTCTCATTGTCTCGTCGACTAGAAACTATAGCTGTTATTTATGGACATAAAATATTTTAACGACCCTCTTTATGACCAACTGGTTATAGGTACCCATCTAAATCTTCAGTCTGAGAACGAAAATATGATGTTAAGTGTTCGAGCATATGATCAACAATTACCGTCAGACATAATGGAAGCGTTCTCACCGCACACCTTTAAAACACTTTTTACGACATAATATATATATATTTGGGTCATTATCCAAAAAGTGCAGAATTGATGTCCCATGCTGGTTTTTTGAGTTTTTTCGATAATTTCTTCGAATTTTTTTTGCCTATCCTTCAAAGAATGAGCAGATTAACATTTCCCATCATTGTTTTAGCTGCTTGATTTTGGAAATTTAGAAATAAATTACTAAATGTATACAAAATATCATTACCATCCACTGTCCGAGACGGTGTACAATGCATTAAATTCAACTTTTACGCAAATTTATTCCATTACAACCTGTAACAAAGGTATATTATTTTGATTAATTAGTAGCCAGGATATGCAATAATGAAACATTTAGACTCATTTTCGTAATATTTATTTTTTTAGAGCCTATTTATACTTGTCCATAGAAATAAGCACCATAGCCATCCCAATTTTTGGGAAGCCTATAACTTTTAGAGAACGTGCTTACTTACTAAAAGAAAAACAGCCGGAACAAGATATTGTCAACTATTAATGGAATCACACAGATTTATGTTGAAATTCATAATGTTTTATTTTTAATTTAAGTTTGTGTGTTCCAAATTACAAAAAAAGTAAATTTCTGTTTCATTACCATCTCGTGCTGTATTTCCTGGTTTAGGTAGATTATAACATTGACAACTTATTTTACTTACCGCTTTTGTTGAACTGATTTAAATTACTTATCTGATAAAGTAATTCAAGTGAAAATATTTGACGGCTGACATAAATTTCATCATTTTATCATTACCATCCAGCGGTTGTTTTTCATCATTACCATCCGAATACATCAGATTTCTGCTATTTTCTCATGACAGTCGCATCTTGCCATGGATGGTAATGACGCATTGCTAAGAGTGAGTTACATGTATTTTTTGTGAATTATTTGATATAAAAATAAATTGCATGTAATTAGAATTTACTAGCAACTGTTAAAATGTTGTTCAACTTGTATCTAATGCATATAACATACAGTTATATATAATGCTGCACAGATTTTTTTCTGCAGCTAAAATAATATTTCTTTTTTTGAATAATTTCGAAAAATGTCTTAATTTCTTGACACCAGACTAATATATTATGTGAAGGAAAGGCCTGTTGTATTCCTACTTAATGCTGGTATCATCTACTTTTAGGAAATTGCCATTTTATAAGTACCAGAGGAATATTTCAGGTCCCTGTGATGAAATATGATTACACAATAAGGCCGGATTTTAATGAAAAAAAAGGAATTTTGACTTTATAAATTCTATAAAAAATTAACTTATGACTAAAAATATAGTGGATTTCTTTCAAATTAGTTAAATTTAACTATGTACGTGACTAATAAAAACACTTGCAACCAATTTTGGGAAAAAAAAATTTTTGTTTTTCGGAGACGAAATTTGTAACATTTCGGATAATGACCCATTTACCGGTGGCCTATTACGTTTGCTCTTCTTGCATCTTCGCCATTGAATGTAGACTTTTAATAAACTATTTTTCTCATTGTCTCGTCGAAGGGAAACTATAGTTGTTGTTATGGACATAAAATATTCAAACGATCCTGTTTATGACCAACTGATCATATTTACCCATCTAAATCTGAAGTCTGAGAATGAAAATATGATGTAAAGTGTTCGAGCATATGGTTAACAGTTACCGTCACACATAATCGAAATGTTCTCATCACACACCTTTAAAACACTTTCCATAACTTTATATATATTTACCAGCGGCCCATAAGCTTTGCTCTTCCTGGGTCATCGCATACCTGAAACGTAATTTTGCCGTTCTACGGTGAAAACTATAAAACTGTATCGAAGTCAACGGCCTCTGGCGCCACACGAAGTCATTAAACAGCAGAAACTACTAGATGAAATACGATGTTGAATTTAAACACCTTTAATAAAGTGTTTCTTTCCACTATATATGCTACTGTTGAATGTATTTTCAAATGCTAGGCCACTTGGCGGAACCTAATACAATTGCACTGAATTATTATTCTGCGGTAAAAACTGTATACAAGAATATTTCCTGTCGATGTCAACAGCCTTTGATGACAACAGATGTCCTTAATCTAACGGTAACCAACCAGTTGGTAACTCCACCACAGTGATTTTCGTGTGGTGCCAGTCCGAAACCTGTAAGAAGGTGAGGGCTACGATATTCAACTTTGTTTGACACAGGGTCGTCCAACATAAACTACCTAAACATAACTACACTGTGAACGGAAAAAACCAGACCTCTACAATAAATAGGGAAATAAACACCAAATATTGAAAATGTTATTGAGTCTAAAACTATTTTATTCCAAACTATAATCTCAGATAATAATGCGATAAAGCAGTTAAAAATTGACGTGACCGTGACGTCATTTGTAATAAAACATCCATTACAAAATGGCGTTCAGTGAAGAGGATACTGTTGAACTTCTTACAAACGAAACTCCATATTTCATACCCCCTACACTTTGGCCTCCAAATAGCCCGGACCTTAATCCCGTGGACTACAAACTCTGGGGTGTGATGCAAGAAAAAGTTTACAAGACAAAGGTGCGCGATGTCGGAGAACTGCATGCGTGAACGTATAACTCAGGCATGGGATGAATTTGATCAAGCTGTAATCGATTCAGCAATTAGTCAGTTGCGAGCGCGTCTTTGTGCGTGTGTTGAGGCCAAAGGAGGGCATTTTGAACACACATTATAACCAAAAAAATAATAGTTATGTGATTCATATCCTTTAAACTGAAGTTCCACCACGTTTTATTAAAATATGCAAATTATTACAAAAATTATCGTAGTAATAAGAGAGGTCTGGTTTTTTTCCGTTCACAGTGTAAATCGACAAGCCGAGCTCTGACATCTATTCCTGAAATAATGTAGTTAAAACTGACGTCAACGGCACTGTCAGAAACAAGATGTCATTAAACAATTGATTTATCAACTGACATACTACGCAATTTAGATATTTACAATTTACAATGTTCAGGCTTTTGTACATGGTCTATTAACTGATCAACTCTCCCTTGTTTGCTCCATTGACCATCTTGTCTCTGACCTTCACTACTGGATGTCGACAAACCGTCTCCGCCTAAACACTGCTAAGACTCAATTGATCTGGTTTGGGACTAGACAGCAGCTTGCTAAACTCGACTTTCCATTGCTGACTGAGAAATTCCCTGGTGACCCTTACTCTTCTACCGTTCGCGACTTGGCGTCACACTCGACTCCTTCCTCACATTCACAGAGCATATCTCCAACATGATTCGCTGCTGCTTCTTTCAACTGAGGCGTCTCAAGCCCATCAGACGCTCGGTCTCACCTTCTGTCTTTACCACCATAGTTCACGCATTTGCCTGCTCACGTTTGGAAAACTGCAACTCCCTCCTCATGGGTCTCCCTAAGCAGCGTCTCTTCCTATTCAATCTGTTCTAAATGCTTCCGCTAGGTTCAACACTCGACTCTCCTGCTTTGCTCATATCTCTACTTACATGCTTGATATCCTGCACTGGCTCCCTATTGCTGCGCGCATCCGTTATAGGATCCTCCTCCTTGTCTCTAAAATTAATCTCAGCAGCCTACTGCCCCGAAATATCTCTTGAACTATCTGCGAAAGCCGCTATCTGCATCTTCTCGCTCAGTGCGCTCTGCAAATTGGCTTGATCTTTTTTGTTCCCAGGGCTAAACCTGCCTTGGCCCAGCACCGGGCGTTTGCTGTAATCTGGAATGACCGTCCCTCTGCTCAGAGCCAAACTAATGATTGGCTTTTCCTCATCAGTCTCGCGTTCCCTAAAGGCATTTCTGTTGTCCCCGGAGCTTCTGTGCTGAGAGCGCCTCTGAATAGTTATTCTGCGAGAGGTGCTTTATAAATTTCTAGATACAATACGTTTTAATCGGATTTTTAAGGCGTTATATATATTTTCTTGTGTCATTTTCTGAGCGTAACGAAGAAATATATATATATATATATATATATATATATATATATATATATATATATATATATATATTAGGGACCTGCGAATCACAAATTTTCCGTCGAATCGAATCTCGAATCGAATCGGGGGTTAAGATTCGAATTCGAATCGAATCTCGAATCGAATCAGCGGGTGCCAAAACCATGTTTTGATATTCAAAT
Organism: Allolobophora icterica; assembly: GCA_963556255.1. Lineage (NCBI taxonomy): Eukaryota > Metazoa > Annelida > Clitellata > Crassiclitellata > Lumbricidae > Allolobophora > Allolobophora icterica. The sequence goes on from OY744608.1 coordinate 67,695,121, forward strand.
AGTGTGTATGTGATAGCACAGGCGTACTACAGTATCAATATCTCAATAACATTTCTGCAGTTTAAAATCAATTAAATCAAACATAAAGCTAATTAACAGAATAACTCGCAAATAATTTATGAGTTAAGTAAGTAAGTATATTCTTTATTGTACCAATTGCATAACCACACTTTGGTGTACATTCATCTAAGCCAGGAATGGGCAACTTCTTTTAATAGAGGGCCGCGTTAAGATTTTAGGGACAGATCTAGGGCCGTATGCCAATCGCAGGCTAATTTTTGCAGATTAATTTGCCCCAGAAAATGAGAAAATATTAATTTCGGTTAAACTTCAAGTTTAAATAAATGAACAGAATTTTATGATGAAAACATAATTTAATATCATAATGCCTACAGTTCTACACTACAATAAAAGCAAACTATGTTTCAAGTTTCTTCAGTTTTAAAAATACATAAAACTGTTAGTCTGTACAATGCATCCATTTGCTAGATGTACAATATTTAATATATATAATAATGATTAAGGTGAAATCTGACACTTCTTCCCACCACACAAATTCGGAATGTTTGCTTTAATGTTCGAAGTGGCAATTCGAAGTTCATTGGAGACATTGTCATCTGTTAGTCTGCATCCGTTTTTGCATTTTCTTAGTTTCATCTCTGAGAAGAACTGTTCACGAATTCGCGAATATAGGTGCTTGGAAACAGTGCAACCATTTTCAGGGCATGAAATCTATGTGAAGGGTAAGAATCCTGAGAAATGTACAGTTTATAGAACTAAATCAGAGGTACTTCACAAAATTTCCTTTTCAATTCACTGATGCTGAGGGTTTTCTGTCGACGTGTGCCGCATTGCACGCAGAAATTCAACAACCAATCCACGCACAGTAAACAGTTAAAACAAGTAGTTTACAACAAAGGGCTAATCATTATTCCGAAAAAGATTCGAAATTTTTCGAATCATGACATCATTTTCGAATCGAATCGAATACCGCCGCCCGATTCGTTTTCGAATCGAATATCGAAGCTTCGCAGGTCCCTAATATATATATGTTTTTCAGACAATACCTTTTAATCGGATTTTTAAGGCGTTATATATATTTTCTTGTGTCATTTTCTGAGCGTAACGAAGAAATATATATATATACATATATATATATATATATATATATGTTTTTCAGACATATTTCTTCGTTACGCTCAGAAAATGACACAAGAAAATATATATAACGCCTTAAAAATCCGATTAAAAGGTATTGTACTGTATTGTATCTAGAAATTAAATATATATATATATATATATATATATATATATATATATATATATATATATATATATATATATATATATATAACGACGGGAAATCCGATAGAAGGTATTTAAATTGCGCAGTGATATCATTTGAAAAATCAGTGTTTAGCGAAATCTTGTTGATGACGGTATATAAAGAAAGAACAACTCCATCACTGCGCGTGCTTTGGCAGAACCAGTTCAAGCTTTGATTAAGGAGGAGGGTAACGCTCATCACCATTTTTGTGACAGTGTAATTTTTGTTGAATGTAAAGATTATAGCCTCAGAAATATATATAACGCCGGGAAATCCGATAAAAAGGTATCCAAATGGCGCTGTTATATCATTTGAGAAATAAAGTGTTTAACGACATCTTGATGCTGACGGTATATAAAGAAAGAACGACTCCACCACTGCTCGAACTCTGACAGTACCAGTCCAAAGCTTGGAGAAAGGATGGGGGTGACTCTCATCCTCATTGTTATGACACAGTGTAGCTCAGCAGCAACTAATCAATCCACTTTGTATAAAGAACATGCAATAACGCTCTCTTTACACACCTTTAAAACTGAGTCTACTGTTGCATAAACCTTTCACTTTCAGAAAATTACGATGATTTATCCTTTATCCGTGATTTAGTGGTTTCAGTTTAACGACACTGTGTGATACCAAAAAAAGATCACTAGCGGAGTAGGGCGACACTAGTGATCTTTGTTATGACACAGTGTCGTTAAACTGAAACTACTAAATCACGGGTAAAACAGAAGTCATTGTAAGCGGCCCTGCCAGCCTGGCAACCACAAGACGTCGTTAAACTCTGGACACTCCCTACCCAGATCTAGCTGACCTAGACAGGAAGCGATGCGCTTGAGACGACCAGTCCTCTACCATGTTTTCAATCAGCGATGTTCAGTCAACGCAATCATTTTATAGGACAGATCGTTACACAGGTATATATTCTCTATTAGCATCGTCATAAGACAATACGATGCATTAGGATTCAGCTTAAACATTTCTCCATGGGGAGGGGGTAGATGAATGCTCGAAGAACTGAAGATTTTGAAAGACGCAGTTCGACCCGTAGGCACCCTATAAGCAAGGAAACCAGAAATGAGGCAACGGTGTCCGGACAATTCGGAGCCGGACAATAGGGAGCGGACAGTTCGGAGCGGACAATTCGGAGACGGGCAATTCGGAGCGGATAAATTGAGCGGACAATTCGGAGCCGGGCAATTCGGAGCCGGGCAATTCGGAGCGGATAGAATAGCGTCGGACTCTCACGTATTTATTTTTTATAATGGCATCAAAGGCCTTTGGCGATGCAAAGCTGGGGCGCTTACGACTTTCTAACCATGATCGCCATTCAGATCGCCCATCCCACTCTTACGCGATTAGTTGTCAAATTGCAAAGGGAACAGAGTATCAATCAACTGAATGTCGAGCGGCTAATTGCAGGAGAAGATCCTCCTCTGAGAAAGAAAAAATATAGGGATTTGGACCGTCGACTGCGAAGTGTGGTATTAGATTACGGTAACCGCACATGCATCGAGTACCTGCGCGGATGCAGCCACAACATAAACTTAAATGACTAATGAAACTTACAACGTAACATGGAATAGATTTTCATGCATAACAGTGTAGTCTTATATAATCAATTGAAACATTAGTTCATTCATTCGAAGATTTATATAGCGCCTCTTCAAGTAGGCCTACATTTCACTGCAATTTCACTCCGCAGCTTTAAGAACTTTTTAAACGTTTAATTCGTGACTTGTTTGCTATGAATAGTAGTTTTGACTGAATGGCGATCATGGTTAGACTAATGAAACTGAAGAACTTTTTAAACTTTTAATTCGTGACTTGTTTGCTATGCATAGTAGTTTTGATTGAATGGCGATCATGGTTAGACGCTATTCTATCCGCTCCGAATTGCCCGGCTCCGAATTGCCCGGCTCCGAATTGTCCGCTCAATTTTTCCGCTCCGAATTGCCCGGCTCCGAATTGCCCGTCTCCGAATTGTCCGCTCCGAACTGTCCGCTCCCAATTGTCCGGCTCCGAATTGCCCTAGAACCGAGGCAACGGTTGCACTCAAAAGTTGAACTTGTGTGTCTTAAGTTTACAGACCTCGACATCTCCATACCGCATCGAACTCGACTGTGGAGGGCAAATGCTGCCATTTATTTTTCCGTTAACGAGGGGGTTTGATGCGCGTCCTCAATGTTAACATTTCAGCTCCTAGACCATTTTGCAAACTCAGCATTAGCAGTAGCCAGTGTTCAACGACATCATATAGCTGCCAGGGCAGTTAACATCTCCCCGCTTCTTAATCTAATCTTGGCCCTGCCACAACGGCAATGACGGAACTAACTGTTTGTATATAAGTTTTACCTCGTGGGATGAAGCATAATTTATAACGTTAGATGGATGGATCCAGAGTTTAACGACATCTTTTGGCAGCAAAGACCGATGACGTCGGTAAAAATTATTTTGGCATACTTTTCACAGTTCTCACTGTTCCTGCTGCATAATACATGGAGTATTTGCAAAACAATGACTTATAATAACGTTGAACTGAATTGTGCGTAATTATAAGATCTGTAACACCGTTTGAAGGGTGTCTAATTAGAAAGCTGCGTTATTTAGTGTTAGCGACAACTATTCCAATTTAAATTCGGTCATATGACAATTTGATGCCGTTGACGACAATTTGAAAGTGTATACATATAGCATAATTCTTGTATTTTAGTAATTTATAAAGAGTATTTTAAGTTCCTTTGTTCATTTGTTTATCATTCGGATGGCAGCGGTACGATATCGTAGCAACAAGTGACAATGCAATGAAAGCAAAGAACTTAAATCCTATTAAGGACACCATTTAAAGGTGTTTAAACAGTACTATTCATTGTAACTAATATTTATTGTTTGACGACATTGAATGAACCTTTAGTATAAGTTAACCTTTGAAAGCAATTATAATTTTTTCACATGATGCAGCGTGTTATTCAAAATGAATAATTTGAGCTTTGTATTTCCAAATAATAGCGTCCATATTCAACGACATCTTGCGGCTGCCTGTTCGTCCGTTTACCTCAATCTTATTTTACAATACAATAGACGAGCAATTGGAACTCTGGGTGGAATATATTTACATAGCGTTCCGTTGATAATTTCTGCAACTACCCACACGCACACTCGCACACGAACCTATGTCGTGATTGACGAGCATCGATTTTAAAAAAGGGAACTATCTTACTAGTATGTAATTGGAACTCTGGGTAGAATATATTTATCTAGCGCTCCGTTGGTAATTTCTCCAACTAGCCAAAACTTCTCTCTGCCAGATATAGATCTCGTTGAACTTTATTCCTAGATTTTTTTGTCAAAAACATAAACTAAACTCAAATCACTAATTAGTCGTCACACTGAACCTCTTCTATGTAAACTACAGCGTTCTGCCTATTGTAGTCCTAGTTGAAATAAACTATTATAGATACATATATAAACGCATTCATACATGGATACATGTAATTAAATTATTCAATCAACACGTTGAAATAAAACACATTTTAACCGCTTTCAATTTGAGGTGATTGTAAATTGTAATTGTAACCGAAAACTTATATAGCGCCACTCAAATCAGCGGCGCTTTCAACCCGCATCAATGCCGGCACCGGCAAAAAGGAAAGTTTTCAGGCGTCTACGGAACTGGAGAGGAGAGAGGGAAAGAAGCTCTTGGCGGAGAAACAAGGGGAGACAGTTCCAAGCAGAGGGGCCAACATAGGCGAAACTTCTGGATTGTGCCAGGTGGGCCTATATATGTGTTCCTCAATCGCACGTCGTTATTTGTTGCACAGAATGCCCCTTAATAAGCAACAGCGAGATTACAAAAAGTATTTTTCCCAATGATGTCAACGGCCAAGACAAGCGTGCACTAAAATGTATGGAAACTAATCCCTTTCGTCGTTAAATGGTAAAGCAATTGGCTGCAATCTCAATTAGAAATAAAGATAGCGCCACTCCAAGAAAAGACTAATAATTTTCATTAAAATAAATTCACACGTGGATCCATCCAACGAATACCATATGACTAAGATACATGCAGGGACGCCATCGGAGATAGATATAGGTATCAACCGATAGTGAATATAATAGAACGGTGCACCTTATTAGAGGTGTCTAATTCGAACTTTATATTTCTCGAGCGGTCGTTTACAGTAACACTGTATTTACTTTATTCATTTTATTTTTATTTTAACGACAATTCTAACGAAGCAATATTATTATTATTATTTCCAATGTCTATAAATCATCAGCAAGCCAAACAGTGTACAGAAAACTGAAGGAAGGCACCAGCGGCAGTCCCACGCACACACGTAGATCCAACAAGTGGATTCCCATCCATAGCTGACAGAAACATTAAGTTCAAAGTCTACACGAACTTCGACAGTGTTGGAGCGAAATATTTTACTGGTATGTATATGTAAATATGTGCAGAATAGTTTTATCTAGCGCTCCCTGGTCATTTTTACAACTAGCCATACGCACACTCAATCGCACACAGAAACATATCCTTAAACACTTGATTATGAATGAAAGCATTCAATTTAGACACCTTTAAAACGATTTAAATTTGAGATATATATATTCCTGACGCGGCTCTTCATCAGTGTGGCCTTCGGTTTAGACCTTAGAGCGAGATTACAGAAAACTGCCTTAAATTAATATAGCGCCACTCAAAAGAAAAGACAAATAAGAAGCGATGTCTGCACTAGCTTTCATATTAATTTTCATTAAAAAATCAATTCATCAGCAAGTCAAACAATGCACAGAAAACGGGAGTAGTCACCAGTTGCAGTCCCACGCATACACATAGATCCATCCAACGGATTTCCATCCACAGTTCACAGATAACATCAAGTTCAAAGTCTACAGCGTCGGTAGTGTTGGAGCGACGTGTTCGAGACACACGTTAATGCCACCGCACCACAGTCCCTCACTTGTTGTAGATTATGCACATCCTGCTATCCCTCGAGTCGCCGGTTGCTCGCAGAACAGATATTTACCGACTGCCTGTCGGTGATTCTAAGCGCCACACGTGACTATCGGGTGATGCCAGTCCGAAGCCTGGATCAAAGTGAGGGGTACGCTAATCAACTTTGTCTTAACACGAGATCGTTGAACGGAATCTACCTATACACGACAAAATCGATATGCCAAGCTCTGTTACCCAATCCTGAAAATAATAGTGTAGGTAGGAGTGACGACAAGGACCCTGTCAGCCACAAGATGTCGTTAAACACTTCATTTATCAACTTATATACTACGAAATTTAGATGCAAAAAATATCAGGGAAAAAGGGTTACGTTGCAAAAAAGGATTCGGAAGCACAGCTTTAACCAATGTAGCTAACAGGGTCTGTAACTCTGTATAGCACCGATGGCGCAGATTTAAACACCATTACTACAATGCCCATTTTATTTATGTATTCGGCACTTCGTTATTAAATTGCCGTTACATAATTATTAACATTGATGATGATGATGATGATGATGATGATGATGATGATGATGATGATGATGATGATGATGATGATGAGTTCTCTGCCCGAAGGCAGGTCCATAGGCTCTATGCCCCCCGGGGATGAGATGAGTGATGTGGTTTCACGTTGCCTTCTTCACGGACAATTGAGGGTAACCAACTTGTCCAAGGTCGGTATACGCAGTGGCTTGAGGTAGATTCGAACCTGCGACCCACCGGCTACAAGGCACAGAACATACCACTACACCACCGCGTCCCACTGATATCTCCAAAAATGTAAAATCGATGTCAAGGGCCCTGGCAGCCGCAAGATGCCATTAAACAATAGAAAAGACTAGATGAAATAAATGTTGAATTTAGACACCGTTACTAAGAGGCTTCATTTAAATATATATTTGTCGCGCCATTAATATGTGATTCTTAACTAAGCGATGCGTATATATAACTATAATTATATGCATCGCGCCGTTAATTTGTTTAATGGGTGATTCCTTCACCAAAGATGTCGTTAAGCAGTAACACTGTATAGAGGTGCCTTGATATAATAGATCTGTACCTTAACCCAACGTTTCCCGAAGTGTGCTTTGTTCCGCGGGATTCTAGGTTCCCGTGAGGGGAAGACAAGGTTTCCGTGATGAAATTGGATAAAGTATTGTTTGACTGGGTTGTTATATTGTAAATCAGACTCCGATGTAAAGACAATTAAAAGCGTTACGTGGGAAAATCTCATTCAAAAAAGATTTTAGTCGAATTTCTATGGATTGAAACTGTGTATACGCCTTTCACTGCTATTAGTTTATAATTAATAGCAGACTATAATTGATCTGCTACGCAGGCGCTACGTACACTAGAATACAATCTTTTTAGGTAGGGTAGTGCTCTCAATCTTTTTGACACCGCGGGCCACCGAAACAAGTATTATTGAAGCCGAGGGCCGCACCAGTAAACTCAAAAGCAACGATCAATTAAAATTTATTGAAAATTTCTAACTGTATTAGAATTTATTATGAATGGCAATAATTATGTAATAACCAGTGAATAATGCATGTATGTATGGCATTCTTCATAATAGTTCAGCGCCAAAACATATATCAATAAACCTTCAAGCACGTTTTAGTGAGAATTTGAATTGTGCTTGCAATTTTTTACTTGCGGTTGGTATTCTAGTATATAAAAAAACAAAAGGAGGCAGACAGACACACAGGTAGACATAAAGTTGATGACAGGGTGCTTGTCCATAAGTAAGCGTCTAATTTTAAACGCACAATAAATATGATCCCAACTCATTACTCAACTTTCTAGTCACTTTGATGACACGTGAGATGTTCTGTTGTTGACTGTAGTTAACGCTATATATTTCTTATTTCTTTTTGTTTTGTTTTTTGCCTCTGGCTATCGACCAGAAGAAAGTGTCACCTTGTACAGCCAGGATTGGCAGGACCCCCAATTTTAGCCCCCCTCCCTCAGGGCCAGGTACACGATTTTCACATGTACATAGCGATCACTTTAATCTTAGCCGACAGGCCGAGAAGCGATAGAAATTATTCACGGAGCGGCCTATTTATAGGCTAGCGCAGCGTAATAAAAAAACTGGTGCTAATGACAGTAATCTTTTCCAGCAATAACTATTAAAGCTCAGCTTTGCAAGAAAACGTAAATCAATATTACGAAGCACTCCAATTATTGCAATTTATAATCCCAACAATTTCATAGATTCTGTTAACTTTGTTCATATTTCTTTCATTTATATTTCTTTCCTATCTAACGTCGTTATGGCGTTCGCAGATAGCGCTCCTATAGCGGTGAAAACGAATGACGTCGTGTTTACAAAACACACGCATGCGGTTTCTATGAAGAAAATCTTGGAATAATTATTTTTAGGCAATAAACAATTGCCTGTATAAGCAGAACATTATATTTAATATGCGCTGTATTGTCTATTACCATTTATATGACATTTATTTAATTTAAATTCAATTTTGTAGAACTTTTGCAGTCCGCAACAATGCCACGGTGCCACGGTGACATTGGACCAAGACTCCATCAACAATTGCTTAGACATACATGTGTGTGTGTGGGTGTTTGGGTGAGTGGGTGGGTGGGTTGGTGTGTGTGTGTGGGTGTGTAGGCGTGTGGTAGGGTGTCCCTCCAAATTTTTCTTTTAAATGTTAGGTCTCATTAGTCAAAAAGTTTCTTTGGGAGATGATACTGTTTGTGAAAAATTTTCAATTTTCGAAGATAATTTTTGGGGGCCCTAAGGCGTCCTAAGTTTTTATCCTAGTATAGAATGCTCGTCATGTGCACGTGTTTCAATCTAGGATATAGCATGGCCCTATAATTCAAACTGCTGTTCTCTTTCGTCGAGGTTGGGCTGGGAGCGCCTCTGAATATTGCCTTGAAAAGCGCGCTATATAAATGTCTAGTTGATTGATTGATTGATTGATTGATTGATGGCCCTATAATTCAAACCGCATAGGGCCTATATTTTATCGCTTTTGTACAAAATATGATACGTAGATCTGCTAAAGCTTTTGGAAGAGATTTGATGTTTCTACGATTGCCTCTCTCTCCGTCCGTCCGTCTGTCTGTTTGCTTTCTCTCTGTGCGTTCTTTAACTGTCGCTCTGTTGCTTTGAGAAGAGCTTCTTCAGTTCATCCTCCGATGTTTTGTCCTTCCTCTGCATCAGATCTTCATCACCGTACAACGGCAACGACTTCAAAACTTCGATGGTTGGGTTCTAATAAAACAAAACTTAAGCTAAATAAGACACCTTTTAAAAGCTTTCCAGCAGTCTATATAACAGCGTCACTCGTGAAAATAGCTGGTTGATCTGTTTGTAGATGTTTCTGTATTATGTTATGTTGTTAAACAATGTAACGCAACTGACATTTAAATTTCATTAATGACGCCTTTAAATGGTGTTTTACAGATATTATAACTTCATTTCAATGCACTGCACATGACTCAAATTGTTGCCTACGGCCTTTGATGTCATACGACGACGTTAAGCTTTGGAATAATAATAATAAAAAATATTATCGCGATGTTTCCTAGTCATCATTCGTGTAGGGTATTGTGGTTAGCGGACCTGGCAGCCGTCAGATGTCACTAGATTGAGAGAAGAAAAAGAAGAATAACACCAGCCCTTAAACTCGCCCTGAGGCAGCCAAGGTCTGAAGTGCTAGCGATTTCACTTACTTAGCCTCGGCATATGAGGGCGGGTGGCAGTCCTCTCCCTCGCCGTCTCATCTCTCTTTCGAGAGTGTACGGTCAGTGTACTTATTATAGCTAAATTGGCTATAGAGGGTGCAGGTGGAACAGAAATCTCGAACCAAATTTCTGTCCTGGCGGGGATTTGAAAATCCGACCACTTGTTTGACAGTGCAGCACGTTAACCACTACACTATCGAGTGCCCACGACTCAGGGAACACTACATTAAATGCAGCGCCTGCACTACACACCTTAAATAGCAGGCGTTTGTTTTCTCAAATACAGTGGAAATGGAGATAATTTATGAAATAATTTCTATCAGGTCAAAGGCTTTTTACTGTCTTAAGTTATCGTTAAAGTATCTATCTATCTATCTATCTATCTATCTATCTATCTATCTATCTATCTATCTATCTATCTATCTATCTATCTATCTATCTATCTATCTAGCTAGCTAGCTAGCTAGCTAGCTAGCTAGCTAGCTATCCGTCTACCAATCTAAACATCCATCCACCTATACTATCAAAGGTATTCATGGTATAAAGCATAAGCGACTTCATTTTCTTAACCTCGGCGTATAGGGACGAGCAACCAGTCCTCTTCCTCGCAGTCTGATCTTCCCACCTACAATGTGCCGTTGATGTATTCATTATAGCTAAGTTGGATAGGAGCGAAAGTAAATAAAAAATGACGTCTTGGTTAACAGTCAAACAAGCTAACCACTTGACTTATATCGGATGCGCGCAGCAATAGGGAGCCAGTGAAGAACATCAAGCATGTAAGTAGAGATAATTTTATGGGCAAAGCGGGGGAGTCGAGCGATGAGCCTAGCAGAAGCATTTAAAATAGATTGAAGGGGGAAAGACGCTGCTTGGGGAGACCCATGAGGAGCGAGTTGCAGTAGTCCAAGCGTGAGCAGACAAATGCGTGAGCTATGGTGGTAAAGACAGAAGGTGAGACCGAGCGTCTGATGGCCCTGAGACGCCTCAGTTGAAAGAAGCAGGAGCGAGTCATGTTGGAGATTATGCTCTGTGAATGTGAGGGAGGAGTCAAGTGTGACACCCAAGTCGCGAACGGTGGAAGAGTAGGTGTAAGCAGGAAATTTCTCAGTCAGCAATGGAAAGTTGAGTTTAGCAAGTTGCTGTCTAGTCCCAAACCAGATTGAGTCTTAGCAGTGTTTAGGCAGAGACGGTTAGTCGACATCCAGTAGTGAAGGTCAGAGACAAGATGGTCAATGGAGCAAACAAGGGAGAGTTGATCAGTTGACGGACCATGTGCAAAAGCCTGAGCATCATCTGCATAACGATGGCCATTATATGATATTATATGACATCAGGTCCCTTTATAATAGGCTGAAGAAAGGAGGGTGTAGTCAAGGGTCCTGGCAGCCATAAGATGTCGTTAAACTCTAGAAATCACTGCATCTGGTAAATTTAGTACAATAGACGACTTTTGTTAACGGCCTTGGCGACCACTATGTCACTACATTTTTCTGGTATTGCCAGTCCCGAGCTTGGACATAGGAGAACGGCGATGTTAATCATATTTATTAGGACTCAGCGTTTTTTTAAACACCCCCTAGATATACAAAAAGACTTTCGTGTCAATCGTCCTAACCACCGTAAGATTTCGTAAAACGCTGATACAACTAAATGAAAAGGGTCAAATTAAACACCTCGAATATTATGAATTTTTCTACCATATATACTTGGCATGTCGCATTGAATCGCTAGATCGTTATATTCCTCATCTGACCGCAAGATGTCGCAAAACAACGAATAACGCTAAATGATTGAGTTCAATTTGAACACCTTTAATAGCAGACTTCATTCAATTATATATAACTAGCTGGTGAACACGGCGTTGCCCGGGTTTCCGAGGTTTTAGGCCGGGACACCATGGTAGCGGTCAAAACGGGGGACGCGAAGCTGCTTAACCCGGCGTTTTGGGTGTTTCAATCCCTCTAGCGAAAAAGCAACAAAACACTGCTTAACCCGGCGTTGGCCGGGTTTAGTTAAGTGAAAGTTTCAATCCCTCTAGCGAATCCGTACTGTAGCTGCTTAACCCGGCGGCGCCATCTGGCGAGTGAAAATAGGTTGAGTGTAAGTTTTTTTCCAGCTAAAAATGCATTTCCCGGGTAGGTTTTGGCCCGGTACTCCATGGTAGCGGTGAAAACGGGGGACGCGAAGCCTCACACTGGGTGTGTAATGCCCACCCCGAGAAAGTAGTGAAGGTTTGGAGTGAAAAGGTCCAAAGCTGTAGAAATGCATCGCGGTCAAAGATCGCTGTGACAGACAGACAGACAGACAGACAGACAGACAGACAGGCAGGCAGACAGACAGACAGACAGAGTCTTCTCTTTATTTATATAGATTGTTGCTCATACTCATTTCAGTGATTGAATATATAATTCACTGATGACTGTGTTACAGCTCAGTCAACGTCAACAACCTTTGTTGCTATAGGATGTCGTTAAACTCTGAATCCATCCATCAGCATAATGTGTATATTAAGCCTTCTTAAACGTTCTAGTACAATTACAAGCTGCATTATGTAATAAAATTATACCGAAGGTGAGAACTGTTCGAAATAATTTCTGTCGAAGGTAACTGAATTATTATATCGAAGTCCACATTTTTGGGAATGCCACAAGATGTCGCTAAACGCTAGATTCTACTCTACTAAATTAATAAACTCGGCTCCTGCGTCCAGACACACGAACAATACCCAAGGCCGGTCTAAGTGCTCAGTCAAACATGGCGGGCGATTTTAGGCGCCGCCGCAGTCTTCATCGCGTTTTTTCTTTGTCTCTGTCTCTCTTTTCTCTCTCTTTCGCTCTCCCTCTCTTCTCTATTTCTTTCTCTCTTGCCATCTCTCTCTCCCTCCATAATATCTCTGTCTGTCTGCCTCTGTGTCTCTCTCTTTGTTTCCGTGAGACAGTTAGTTATGAACTATGCTTCGCCTCAGTTCCATTCCAGCAAATAAAACAAAAAATAAAACTAAGTTAGACACCTTTAACACGCTATAGTAGAGTTTATATAAAAAACGTCAATCGTAACAATCTTTACTTGATCTGCAAAGGTGGCTTAAGGCAGCGGATCTCAACCTTTTGAGGTTCAAGGACCACTTCAAAATAATATATTATTTTAAGATGTAATCATATTAGAAAAAGGAAAACCAAAATCACTAATAGAAAGTGTTAATGTTAGCTGTTAGCTTGTTTCGACAAGCACAGATTTACAACATCCGGTTTTATATTTTTCAATTTTAAAACGCAAATCTGGTTCGAGTTCAAGCATTGTTCTGTATTTGTTTTTTTTATCGGAAGCATAGCAGATGAGCCAGTTTCACTTAGCGACACCTGGCGTTCCACTAGACTAGTGCATGAAAATCGCTGCCCTATTACATATATATACACCTTTACTGTTATTAGTTAAACCCATAGACTATTGGTCTGCTTCGCAGACGCTACGTATTCCAGAGGGTGAGTATACACTTAAAACTTAAACATTGAACATTTATTCCAATTTTTAAATTGCGAGCGAGACTACTGCAAATGAATATTATTGGAATGCTATGATATTGATGACATTTAAACATTTAAAGCTACGTGACTTTGTTCGTCTTGGTGTCCTTTGAATACATCTCTCATATTTGCTGAAACAAACAAGAAAAAGTAAAAACTGTAGATCATTAATTATTATATTAGAGGTAGAAGAGAAATCTAGGCCTATGATAATGTAACTACTGTTACAGCCTACACATCGATGTACGCTTTTCGGATGCAAATAAAGGCTATTTACTTAATTGCTTGCAAATTGTTAATTCCGCCTCTGCACTGTTTTGCTTTGATGCTACTCATATTTGTTACGAAGGCGTCGTTAAACAAACGTAATGAATGAATGACCGAAAGTATGAGTGAATGGAAAGCAAGAAAATTCTGTCAATGAAACGTCAGCATTTATTCTTTAAAAATAAATTTTACGATAGTTTGACGGATTTTATCATTAACCATACTGTTAACCACTGGCGTAAAGTTACCAAAATATTGGGCGGGGGAGGAAAAGGGGATTTGGCTATATTTCTACACTTGTTGCATTAAGTGTACAGTCCATCTCAATTATTGGGGGCACGTGCCCCGGCTGCCCCTCCCAGAGTCTACGCCTAATATAGTATGCTGTTAACTATGTTACTTCAATGTTCATTAGGCCACATCATAGGTTCAACTTAAATGGAATCAAATAATCCGTAATTCTGCATGAAAGTTAATTAAAACAAGCACCGAAAAACTACTTCAAAATATCATGAATAAAACCCGGTTTTATTGTAAACAAGTAATCATTATTTTTCAGTTATTTGTTAATAAAATTTGCTCAAATGACTCCTTGCGACTTCACTGTCTTGAGACTCCATGATCTGAGAAAGAAAGTCTAAGCATGTGGATTGTTTTGACTTCCTGCGTATTGCTGTGTCCATGTTTCTACGTCTGGCTATCTCTCCCCGTCTGTCTGTCTGTCTGTCTGTCTGTCTTTCTGTCTGTCTTTCTGTCTGTCTGTGTGTTCTTTAACTGTCGGTCTGTTGCTTTGAGAAGAGCTTCTTCAGTTCATCCTCCGATGTTTTGTCCTTCCTCTGGATCAGATCTTCATCACCCTACAACAGCAACGACATCAAACTTCACTGGTTCGGATCTAAGGGTCTGCGAGAGCTCGCCGGTGGTGACTTTTCAATTTGCGATCTCAAAGACACTGCTTGCCGGAAGATGTCGTTAAACACTTGATAATGAAACATAAAAAGCTAACTTCGACACCTTTAAAAGGCTCTCTTGCAGCTTATATAAAAGCGTCAGTCGTTAAAAAGCCACATTGTCCTAGCTTGGTAGCCGAAAGAGTCGTTAAACAAAGAAAATGATTAGATGAAATAAAATGTTGGATTTAGACACCTTACATAAGAGGTTTCATGTGACTATATATAACGCGGAATTCGCTTAGACTCTATTCAAAAAGTGTACTGAAACAGGTCGGTATCAACGGTTTTGGCAGCCACAAGATGCATTAAAGAAAGGAAACTGTATAGAGACTACTGGACGTATAGACATAATTATGGCGTTTTCCGAAATTTATTCCGCAGAACCCTAGGGTTCTTCCGTGAGGGAAGACAAGGATTCCGTGATGAAATTGGATAAAGTGTTGCCCGGATGTGTTGTTATATTGTAAAACAGACTCCAAGGTGTAGTCAATTAAGGCGTTCCCTGGGAAATTCTCAATTTAAAAATATTCGAATCAAAATTTTATGGATTGAAACTGTATATACACTGTCACTGCTATTAGTTGACCTGCTTAATTATGTCTGCTTCACAGGCGCTACGTACACGAGAATATGTCTTGTTTAAGTAAGTAAGTAAAAAAGTAAGTATATTCTTTATCACTACCAACTGCTAACACCGCACTTTTGTTTACATATTATAGGTTAAACAATGTAAAGCATTCTTGTCAACAATGTTTCCCACATTGGATTGTCCGCCCTAGGTATTACTTGGTCACGCAGTCTCGGCCTCATGAAATGGTGCTGTGTCCTCATCGTTTGGAGGTGAGAGTTCACCACATGTTCGGGGTTCTGTCAAAAAATATTCAAATCAGAATGGTTCCGTAACCAAAAAGATTGGAACGCACTGGTGTAGGGGCATTGTGTTACAGTGGGCGAGAATAAACTGAAAACTTAAAAATTGAACATTAAATTCAATTTTTAATTGCAAATAAATATTACTTTAATGATATGATATTGATGACAATTAATGGCGTTTAAACATTTTAGTTAAGTTGTGCTGTTCTTGGTGCTGTTTGAATTGTGTCATATTTTCTGGGGAAAAAATAAAAAGTTTAAACTTTGGAACATAAATATCAGGGGCGGCAAAGAAGACTAAGCCTATGGTGGGGATTGTTAAGTCGGTCCTGTTTTGCAGCGCTGTTTTGTTTTGATTCCAATCATCTTTGCAATGAAGGCGTCGTTAAACAGACGTCATTAAACGTAACCTTAATATCGTAGTGATTACAGTGCTGGACTGTCGACTGAGAGGTCGGAGATTGAAGCCTCCGTCAGAAATTTGTCTCGAGATTTCTCATTTTCACATGCCGAGACAAATAATATGTTTAACGACGTCTTGTGACTGTCTTTATATTTAATTTCTGGTTTCATTTTCTCTCTTCTAGATCTGTACTATTCTGTAGCTAGATTACTTTTTAGTGTTTAACGACATCTTGCGGCATCAGAGCCCTTTACAATGGCGCAATACATGCCGTCTACTTTGCAGAACTAGATTGAATAACGTTAACGAAATTATTTATAGGTTTGTGTGAAACCGTTGTAAAGGTGTCTAAATGGAGGTTGATGTCAACCGTATCTCATCTTATACTTTATTTTATAATTGCGACGACATCGTGCCGCTGCCATATCCGTTGACAATGAACTCATTGATTGGTTCAGTTGCGATGAAATTAGATAAACAGCAGTAACAAAATTATTTATACCTTAAGTGAAATCGTTTTAAAGGTGTTGAAATGGGTGTTCTTAAGCGACGTTATTTCACTGCCGCAACCTTGATGTTAGCCCAACCTCTCACCTTATAATCTACTTTATAATTGCAAGCAATGAATTGTTGTATAATAGCTCCATGTCTCCTGATTTCTTCTACAGCGAAAAAAGCTAAGTAGCAGGAATCAGTTAATTTGCATGCACTTAATCAAAGATCAGATATTTATTACGTCTAACTGTGAGTCCGATGGTGAACAGTAGGCCGTTGATCACAAGCTCACAAGAAGAGTGACGATTTAGTTTACTGAATCATAATATTAAAGTTTCATTTAATTTTCTTGCAACGAAATACGTATTAGACGTTAATCTTTGGGTTTCTTTACCTCTATCTTTTCGGCTCCGTCTTTTCCGCTCGTTCTTCCAACACTGGACTTTTCTTAAAATGAAATAGTTTCAGCGTTTAAGGACACATGTTGCTATCAGGCCTTTCCTTAACAGAGGTACGTTGGATGATCGGACTTGAAATACGAAGTTCAAATAAGACACCTTTAATAAGACACCTTCAAGAAGAAGCAGAGAAAAAGAAGAAGAAGAAGAAGAAAACAACAGCAGCAGCAGCAGCAGCAGCAGCAGCAGCAGCAGCAGCAGCAACAACAACAACAACAACAACAACAAGGCCTAGAACAAGAACAATAACAAGAAGAAGATGAAGAAGAAGGAGGAGAAGGAGGAGGAGGAGGTGGAAAAAAGAAGAAGAAGAAGAGAAGAAGAACAAGAACAATAAGAAAATGAAGAGCTAGAGGGTGCAGATGAAGCAAAATCTGGAAAGAAATTTCTGTCTCTGTGGGGAATTTGAACCCTATATCTCTATGGGAGTCCAGCACGCATAATCACGTTCAGGGCTTGTGAAATAATTGTATTGAATTATATGTGCGATTAAACTGACCTAACGATGTCATGGCCTTTGATGCCATTGGATGAAGCTAAACTGTTGACAACAAACAGTGATGGCGCGAGGTAGTTGCATGTGGGTGCGGTCGCACTGGGCGGCCACTTGAATGTTGTTTCGGCGAATCAGTTATTGATTCTGCCCTCATAAGAAAGAACCACGTAACTGAAAATTTTGCCGTTTTCAGTTAGATGCAGTTTCTGCATGTATTAGTGGTCTTACACCTTGGTAGGAAGTAAGAACCTCCTATCTTGATGCGATCATAGAGAACCAGCGTTTGTTAATCCCACGTATCTGCACACTTCGTATCAATTTCTTACATATACGAAGCAGGGCGGAGACTGCGATCTCTGGGACGGCTCAATAATAAAATATTCATTGGCATTGTTTACAAAGTGGGGGTACGGCACCCCCGTGTAAAAAATAGTTGGGGTACGCGTGCCCCTCGTACCCCCACACATTACGCCTATGTTGTTTGATATAATTGACCTGAAATATGAGTCAATTGTTGAATTGTTCTACACTAAAACACGATTTTATGCAGATGCGTTGTTCTTAACAATTATTGGGTTATGTCGTCGGTCTTCAAAGCTAAGTAAAAACACATTTACTGACATTTAAAATATTTATGAGAGAAAATATTTAAAATTCATTTCCCTCTAAAAATGGTAGCTTTTTGTTGCATATGTTGGTTAAAAGCAAAAATGAATATGAATATAGGATCTACTTGGCAACAACCAATTTATGTTTTTTGCATTTATCTCAAAATCAACTTTTTGCAGATGCGTTGTTCTTTCTTATGAGGGCAGTATTATACTAGTTACGTTACTTACTTAAGCGATGACGCAGTAATGTTTGACGCAGTGCTTCCTGTGGTCACCGTGGAGTTTCATTTGGAGTTAATACGTAATTCGTTGCAAGAAATTTCAATGAAACTTTAATATCATAATTCAGTCAACTAAATCGTCACTGTTCTTCCTTGTATGAAACACAGTTTAACAATAACTTATGCCATTGACTAAGTTTGCGCATTTGAATTTTCATAAGATAGACACACAGCAACGGAACCTTAAAAATATAATAGAACGGTGCTTCTTATTTAAGGTGTCTAACTCGAACTTCATATTTCATGCGGGGTCTTTCACAGTAAGCCTTTATTTATTTCATATATTTTATTCCAATTTAAAGTCGTCATGTGACAATTTGACGCCGTTGACGACAATTTTAAAGTGTATACAGATAGCATTAGTTGTATTTTATGAAAAAAAATTGTATTTTAAAGTTTCTTTGTTCATTTGTTTATCATCCAGATGGCAGCGTTGCAATATTGTGTCAACTAGTGACAATGTAGTGAAAGCAATGAACTTAAAGCCTCTTATTGGCACCATTTAAAGGTGCTTAAACAGTACTATTCAATGTAACTAATATTTATTATTTGACGACATTGAATGAGCCTTTAGCATAAGTTAATTAACCTTTCAAAGCAATTATAATTTTTTCATCACATAATACAGCGTGTTATTAAAAGTGTATAATTTGAGCTTTGTAATTCCAAATAATAGCGTCCAAATTCAACGACATCTTGCGGCTGCCTCTTCGGCCGTTTACGTCAATCTTACTTTACATTACAAGCCTTCAATATATTATATGATCGAATGATTGAACGTGATTGACGAGCATCGATCCCAAGAAACGGGAAATATTTTACTATGTAATTGGAACTCTGGGTGGAATATATTTACATAGCGCTCCGTTGATAATTTCTGCAACCACCCACACGCACAGGCACTCGCACACAGACCCATGTCTTGAAAAACGGTCAATTTCGACACCTTTAAAACACGGTGACCTTGAGGTATATATAATTCAATCGCATCTTGACATAAATTTTTTTGACAATTTCTTTTGACAATAGTTGCAAAGTAGTTTAAATTTGCATCAAAACATTTTATAGCTATGACATTGTGCATTATAACTAACATTAGATATATTGTTTAAATGATGTGACATTATTGATATTATAAGCTTATGTTTGACACCTTTAAATGGTGTCTTACGGACAGTATAAGTTTATCGCTTTCTCTTAATCGTATTTCTGAATAGTCGTCAACGGCCATTGATGTCATACGGCGACGTTAAGCTTCGGAATAAAAAGAGACATAATTTTTTCAGTGACTTCCAGATAACAAAAACACAAAAGTATTTTTCCTATGAAAGTAAACGGCCTTTGATGCCAAAAGACTCGGTTAAACAATTGATTGTAATCTCGCTTAGAAATCAATATAGTGCCACTCCAAGAAAACACTGATAAGAGGCGATTTCTACGCTGGCTTACATGTTAATTTTCATCATTATTTCCATTGTCTATAAATTCGTCAGTAAGCCAGACAATGCACAGAAAACTAGAGGAGTCACCAGTGGCATGCCCACGCATATATACGTGGATCCAACCAACGAATTCCTATCCATAGCTGACAAATAACACTAAGTTCAAAGACTACACAGACTAAACGGCGTCGGTAGCGTCCGCAGCACACGTTAAACAGTAACGAGCCAAGTTTCTAATTAGGCCACAGTGAAAACTGTTCGCAATTTTCATATCGATAGAAAAACTTGTTTTGAACAGCTCATGTCGGATATTCCCAGCATGCGAAATCACATATCATAGTGACATCAGCGTACATGTAGGTAGCAGGCCTTGACTACCTAGTTTCTTCGTCTGGCAGTCCTGGCTAATCGAAACTCTTTACAGTGACGCAGTTTGGTAAAGAGATATTGGAATCTTAAACTCGGCATTCTTAAGGCCAGGATGTTGTACTTGAATGAAAACCGAATTTTGTAACTTGCAAACTGCTAATTTAATGTAATGTACACCAGAGTGCGTTTTGTCAACTGGTAAAAATGAAGAATAAACTTACTTACTTAATCTGTTAATATTTGTTTTGTATGAAACAGTGCTAAACGACAACTTATATCCTTCATGTCGTTTGGATGGACAATTCTTCAACCTAATTGATGAACGCATTTAAACCGATGTATAATATAGTAGACTGATTCATCTTATTAAAGGTTTTCAATTCGAATTCCATATTTCATGCGCGGTCGTTTACAATAATTCTTTTAACTTTCTTCATTTTATTACAATAATTTTATTACAATATTTAAGTTATCAACTAAACTGAGCTACTGTTCAAAATTAATATATAATTTTTATAATGGTATCTTTTTGAATTTTTTCGTGCAACACTTAGCGACATCTGACGCACCATTAGTTGTACGCGTACCACCGTTTGAAAACCGCTGGTCTAGACACGGGAAGTAGCAGAAAGACCAGCACATTAAAACCTCACTTTTTCCCTGTATTGCATTACAAGGGACTTCGTTTAAACTAGTTTTAACATGTGCTATTTTGGTTATGTATAGGACAATCGCAAAGTTATAAAAGGTGTTTAAAGCACTGCTCTTCTTCTATACTACGTCATTCTGATCTTCCTTTTCTTGTTGTGCTTCTTGACATTCCTTTTTCTTTTACGCTTGCAAGGCTCTGCCTTGACCTTCTGACCTATTGGAACCCCACAATTCCATCCTCAACAGCAAAGAGAAAACACATTCTAAGTATAGGACTACATGTATTTCTGGACCAACTCCGTGGAACTGCACTTTCGTGTCACGCGTGCTTTCAAAGATTCTGTAATGAGATGCTACATGGAATGGATGGACAGGTGTAACCAATACATCTCCTTCGAGGTTGACCTGCTGCGTTGCACACGGTGAATCAAGCTCCGCAACCGATCTAATTATAAATTGCGAAGAGCAGCTGTCTCGGATGCAAGTGATGCGGGAAGCAGAAATGATGATCTACGCGTTCGTTTTATCATCTGGCCGCCCCCCCCCATCCCTACGTTTACTCCATTTATTTTATCCCAAACTTTCTTCCAGCTTTGTTTATTTTTTTTAGCTCTCCTGTCCCGCGAGATACCCCATCTGTCTGTGTGTGTGTGTGTGTGTGTGTGTGTGTGTGTGTGTCTGTCTCAATAACTGTCTCTATTAGTCCTCCTTTTGTCCATCTGACCAATTCTCCATAATTAACTGTTTACTGAGTGGATTAGAATAGATTAGATTGGATTAGATTTGAGATGATAATTGATTATTATATATTGTATAGTAACAAGATCCCTTGTTAATTACATTGTATAATTTAATGCTATTATTTTATTATTTTATGCTTCATCATATTTTATTGTACTACAGATGATGAAGTCGGCCAAAATTATATTGAGAACGGTAACTAAATATTTATACCTTATGTTATAACTGTTTTAAAGGTTTCTAAAAGGAGGCTTTTAAGCGACGTTATTTGACTGCCTCGGTCGTTGATGTCAGCACTACATCATCTTGTAATCTACTTAATAATTGCAATTAATTGTCGTATATAATTCGAGGTCTCAGGATTTGTTCTGCAATCAAAACAGGTTGAGTAACTGGAATAAGTTTATTTACATGAGCTTTATCAAACATCAGAAATCTATTACTTCTAGCTGTGAGTCCAATGGGTAACGATGGACCATTGTGGTTTTCTTGACCTCTATCTTTTGGACTCGTTCTTCCAACACTAGAGTTTTCTTAAATTGCAGTTATATCACAAAAAATTCAAAATCGATGCGAAAGGATCTGGCAGCCGCATGATGTCATTAAGCAATAGAAAGGACTATATTAAATAAATAAAAGACTTTAGACACCTTTACAAAGAAACTTCATTAGCTATATATAATTTACCCCTCAATTTATTAAATAGCTGAATACTATGATTAAGTGAGAATGATGTCAAAGGACTTGGCAGCTGCAAGATTCGTTAAACAACAAAACGGCTAGTATAATAAATGTTGAATTTAGACACCTTTATTAAGATTCTTATTTAACTATAAATAAGTCGCGCCGTTAACATTTTTAATAGCTTCTTACTATGCTAGAACTCTAGAAATACCAGTGTCAAATCTGGACAAAGAAGGAAGGCGATGGTATTCATCGTTGTTATGACACAGTGTTGTTAAACAGCAGGTAACCAACCAAAGTAAGGTCGATGTCAATGGCCCTGGAAGACGCAAGATGTCGTTAAACAATAGAAAGGACTATAGATAACAACAAATGTTGCATTTATACACCTTTACTAAGATGTTCATTTAACTATATATAAATATATATATCGCGCCGTTAATTTTTTTAATAGCTCTATTCTGCAGCGGGATTTTAACAAGACTTAGTCTAGAATTTATAACGATTCTTCTCTTTATTCAGCTGGTTTCCCGATTTGTCCCTCCGCGCCATGCGCTCTGCGACTAGGGGAAAGGGAAGCAGCTTCTGGTCCCTCGGGCTCCCTCTGCGGTTAGACAGCGTCGATCTTCTTGATTATTGGCCCGTCTAACTGGAATGGGCTCCCACTCGCCCTACGGTCATTCCCCGGAACAATTCACCTGCCTTCTACCAACTTCTTAAGTCTTCTCTCTTTGATTCCAAAAGAGACGATTAAACAATTGATTACAATCTCATAAATTAATATAGCGCACATCCAAGAAAAAGGCTAGTTAGAGGCGATGGCTGCGCTAGCTTGCATATTAACTTTCATTTAGAAAATAAATCCATAAACAAGACAAACAATGCAGAGAAAACCAGAGGAGTCACCAGTTGTAGTCCCACGCACACACGTAGATCCAACCAATGGATTCCCATCCATAGCTGACAAATTACATCAAGTTCAAAGTCTACATGGACCAAGCATGGTCGGTAGCGTCCGCAGCACTCGTTAACCAAACCGCCGGCAGTAACCCATTAGTTGTAGATGACTCACGTCCGGCTACACCTTGAGCCGCCGGGTGCACGTAGAACAGATATTTCGGACGAGATAACTTTGAAGACCAACATCGATCCTACTCCACCAAGGCAGGACGAAAATTCCCGACTAAGGATATCACAATCGACTAGGGAGGCAACCCAGATGTGAAAATAACAGTCATTTAAGCAATGGCTTAACTCTGTCCCACGAAATGATGGTGAACAATCGTCTATTTCCTCGCCGACAACTTCCCTCTTATTCCCCTCTCCATCCCCTCTCCCTACTGGCATTTCATACAAACTTGATAAGATTTTGTCGCGTACAGCACGATGGATTGCGTCACTAATTTGTGTAAAATGAAAGAATAAGTAAACTAACGTTAAGGCATCTCTCATCATCATTGCCTTATTTACATATGCAGAAATGCACAGCCGTTAATTGAGTTGCTTGAACTTGTTTAAGACCAAAATAACGCAACAGAATATTTCAGCACATGGCAAAAAATGGTGTTGACTGCCACCAAAACACTTTAGTAAGTGTTGGTGTCCGGACTCCATCGTCACAATACAAAGTTACGCCTGTGTGGTTACATCTTGTTGACTATACGTAATATAAGAATCATTAAATGTAGACTTTTATTATAAATTATCATTCTGACTGTTTGGTGGAATGGAAGCTATAGGTGTTGTTTATTGACATAAATTATTTTATAGGTGACTGTTTAGGACTAACTGATTACATGTAACCATGTAAATCTGCAGTCTGAGAATGAAACTGTGATGTAAAGTGTTCGAGCATGTGATCAACAGTCATAGCCACACGTAATGAAAATATTCTCAACGACACCTTTAAAACACTTTCTCCGATGTTATATATAGTTACCAGCTGCCTACAATATTTAATGGTACATCTGACTTGTGTTCTCTGGCTAAACGCTGTCGCGTATCGGAAACATTTGCCTTTCTACGGCGAAAACTATAAAACAATTATATTCATTAATTTGAGTATATTATATTCAACCGCCTCTGACGCCACAAGCTGTCATTAAACAGCAGAACTACTACATGAAATCCGATTTTGAATTTTAAGACCTTTAATAAAATGCTTCTTTCTTCTGTATATTCTACTATGAATTCACGTTCAAATGTTATTCCGCTCTACTCTAACTGTGGCAGTGCAAGTCTGAAGCCTGTATGAAAGTGAGGGCGACACTAATCTACGTTTGTTTTGGCACAGGGTCATTTAACTGAATCTACCTATACATAACTAAATTGAATAACCGAGCTCAGCAACCCATTTCTGAAATAATGTACGTAGTCTGTCAACGGCCCTGGCAGCCACAAGATGTCGTTAAACTCTGGACACTAACTGACCCAGCTTTAGATAGGCTAGACAGGAAACCAGTTATCTTCCTCGCTGCCTCATCTTCCCAGTCAACGCAATCAGTTCTTCTCTTTTAGTTCTCTTAAGATTGCACTAGGCATTTGGTTTTATTACCTCAACAACACCAAATAACTGGCAGACTACATAGATCTTGACTGTGGAACAGAAGTGTCGAAATGACGGAATTTACTAACTAAATAAGTTTAACCAAGTGGGATCAAGCATAATTTATAACGTTGGATTGATGGATCCAGAGTTTAACGAAATCTTATATCAACAATTTATTTTCTTAATATTACAGTTCTGCGGTATAATACAGATCAGTAAGGATTCCCATGTAATAGCCGAAGGTCATATAACGTTGGATCGATGGACCCAGGGTTATAGCAACACAGGCTGTTGACGTCGACATAAATTATTTTGGCATATTACAGCTCTTAAACTCTGGATCCATCCATGAATTACAGTATATACAATATTACATCTCTTTATGGTAGGTTGAAGAAAGGAGGGTGTCGTCAACGGCACTGTCATCCAAAAGATGTCGTTAAATACCAGAAACCACTGCATCTGGTGAATTAACCACCAAAGAAGATTTACGCGGCAACTTCCTAAGAGTCCGTACTCTGGTAGTGCCAGTCCAAAGATTGAATAAAGGAGGAGGGCGATGTTAATCACATTTTTATGACACAGCGTTGCTAAACACCACCTAGATATAAAAAAATTTGCGTCAATCTTCCTTACAACCGTTAGATTTCGTTAAAAACTGATACAACTACATGGAAAAGCTAAAATTAGACACCTCGATTATTAGTTTTCATTACACTATATATATTTTTGAACGTCCCATTGAATCGCTAGATTGTCAGAACGTTCAAGCACGGCAAGCAAGAAAACAACTATACTGGTAGCCATAAAAAGTATGTCACTAAAGGGTGAATTACATTAAATAATTGAGTCGAATTTAGACACCTTTAATAGTAGTTCTTATTCAACTATATATAATTGTTATTCGCGTTCAGTACAATGGAAATTATAGAGCTGTAATATGCCAAAATAATTTATGTCGACGTCAACAGCCTTTGTTGCTGTAAGATGTCGTTAATCTATGGATCCATCCATCAGTACAATAGTTGTATGTAAACACTTCTAAAGGTGTGATCACAATTACATGTATATTTACAAGCTGCATTATGCCCATCGAACGGTGGGCATAATGCAGCTTGTTAATACGATACGATTAAGGACTGTACAAAACTAATTTCTGTCGACGTCAACGGTCTCTGATGTCACAGGATGTTGTTGAACTAGGCTGGACTTAAAAGTTGAAACTTATGACCGCATAGAACTCGACTGTGGAATGCAGGTGTGGAAATGTCTACTTACCCTTACGGGGATTTTAACCGCGTCCTTAATCGTATCGTGTTGTATTTGGAGATTTGTATAACGCTGCTCACAGCCGAGGCCCCTCAACAGTGCTCCCAGTGCGAAAGCTCCGAGAGAAAAAAAAAGGTTTCAAGCATCGAAAAGGATGTAGGAAGAGATCCAGAAAGTAAGGTTACCAGTAGAGAGAAAGGAAGGGCATTCCACAGGGAGGGACCTATGTTGGCAAAAGGTCTAGTTTGAGCAAGAGTGTAACGCGGAACAAACAGGACTTGCCGGAGCGGAGAGGTCGGTGGGAAGCTGCATTATTATTGTCGTTAACCGCATTGGCAGTCGTAAGATGTCACTAAATTGAGAGTTCGCTACATTAAATGCAACACATATTTTTTTCCAAAATATTGGAAATGGAGATAACTTCATAAATAATTTCTGGTTTACGACGCGAAGTTCTTGTTTCATATATTTTCCGTATCAGACGATTCAGCGTATATTTTTTCATCCTCTGTTATGACACTCTTAGGCCTAATCATTTGAAACGCATTTTATCCCACTAAACTGAGATAACACTTTAAGGTCCTTTCCCTCATGCGTAACTGTCTTGTTGGCTCAGCTCCGCTGTATCTCAGGGCTTACTGCACTCCCGTTTCCAGTTTGCAGGTCGGGCCTCTCTCCGGTCATCTGCCCGTGGCCATATGGTAGTTCCTTGGATGCGCACTGCTACTGCCCAGTCCCGTAGTTTTGCGGTTGTGGGCCCTTCCAGCTGGAACAGCCTCCCTCAGGGCTTTAGGCTTGTATTCCTCTCTCTGTCTCCTGCCCAGTTTCGCAAGCGCCTGAAAACATTTCTCTTTGTCAGTGAAGACACTGACACGGGTCGGGAACGCCTCTGATTATGAGTGGCGCTATATAAATCCTCGATTACAATTACAATTACAATTATATATTCTCCAACATATTGGAAATGATATAATTTCATAAATAATTTCTGTCGACGTCAACGGCCTTTGCTTTTGTTAAACTACCGACCCATCAACCCATAATATCAGAGGCAGCCAGGGTGTGAAGCACAAGAGACTTCATTTTCTTAACCTCGGCACGGGTATCCAGTCCTCTCCTTGCCGTCCGATCCTCCCGCCGACAGTGTACGGTCAATGTGCTCATTACAGCCGAGTTCGCCAGGGGGCACAAGTGAAGCAGAAACCCCGACTTCTTGAGTAACAGTCCAGCCAACTAACCATTAGACTTATTGTATGGTGCCAGGCCTAAGCATTGATAAAGGAGGAGGACGATGCAAATCATCTTTGCTATGACAGCGCCTACCTTAGCGATAGTGAGACCACCATATAATGAGGACTTGAACTTCAGGATGCGGTTAAACATCGGTTACTAAGTATATACTTATAAGCTACATTTTGGTTACTAAGTATACCTATAGGCTAGATTCTGGCTACTGAGTATACTTATAAGCTAGATACTGTTACTAAGCATACTTATAATGTAGATTCTGGTTACAAAGTATACTTTAAAGCTAGATTCTGGCTACTAAGTACACTTATAATGTAGATTCCGGCTAGTAAGTATACCTATAAGCTAGATACTAGTTACTAAGTATACTTATAATGTAGTTTCTGGATACTAAGTATACTTATAAGCTAGATAATTACCGCAGTGAACCCCAAGCGTCCGGCCGAGACAAGACGGGCCTTAGGCTGAAGGGACGACCTGATGCTGGATTCATCTTCTCCCAGTAGCCTATTCGCGTCTCACCCTACAAAGTCATATTTAGAAAACACTGAAAAGTTATGTGTGTGTATGTAAAGGTTCTCTCTCTTTATCTTTGTCTGTCTGTCTGTCTGTCTGTCTGTCTGTCTGCTGTATCTTTCTCTTTTGTTCATCGTACGGTATCGCTGGACAGCCCCTCTTGACTTGACGTAGCACGTGTGAATACGCTGTGACCCTTCGCTTAACTACAGAAATGCTAATGCTACAGAAATTTCCGAGTTAACGCTTACGATAACCTATGGACAGATAAGTTTGGATAATAGTGCATAAACTTTAAAGCTTAGACATCGAATTAGACACCTCTAATAACATATATTATTGCACTATAATAACGAAATTTGTTGCCGATTCGCCCAAAACTCATATCGCTTTTCCTATCGAATTCCACGGTCCGAGAATGCCACAAGATGTCGGTCAACGTTGGATTCTAATCTACTAACTTAATAAACTCAAGATACACACCAATCATTATGCACCTTCATGTACAAGATTTTCAGTCGCGTTGTATAAGAGCAAAGTTCTTATCAGAGGCGTTGAAATACAATAGTTGAATTAGCTGTATTATGCCAAAATAGATTCTGTCGTCGTCAACGGCCTTTATTGCCACAAGATGTCGTTAAACTCTCGATTCATCCATGAATTAAAAAATACATTATATGCCTCTGTGGTAGGCTGAAGAAAGGTGGGTGTCGTCAACATCCCTGGTACCCATATGATGTCGTTTAACACTGGAAACCACTGCATCTGGTAAATTTAACCTCCCCCTCTCTTCTTACATTTAATACAAACTTGATATGATTTTGTCGAGTACAACACGATGGATGGCGTTACTAACTTCTGCAACATAAAACAATAAGCAAGCTAACGTTAAGACATCTAACATCATCATAGCGACAGTTACATAGGCAGGAAAACTGTAACACACAGTCGTTAACTGGGTTGTTTGAACTTGCTTTAGACAAAAAAAACGAAAAAATGTTTTATCACATGGCCACCGTCACAGTACAAAGCTACTCCTGTGCGATTGAGTCTGGTGGATTTGACGGAATATATGACTTATTGAATTGACTTTTATTATAAATTTTCTTTCTGCCTGTTTGGTAGAATGGAAACTATAGGTGTTGTTTATGGACATTAAGTATTTTATGGAAGACTATTTATGACTAATTGATTGTATATAACCATCTAAATCTGCATTCTGAGAATGAAAATGTGATGTAAAGTGTTCGAACATAATTATGGTTAACAGTGTTTTATGATCACACGAAATAAAATGCTCTCATCCACACCTTTAAAACACTTTCTCCGATGTTATATATAAAGTTACCAGCTAGCTATAGTGTTTAATAGTATAAAAAAAACATTATGTCTGTTTGTCGTGCTCTGGCTCAACGGCATCGCGTGTCGGAAACATTTGCATCTGACGCCACAAGATGTCATTAAGCAGCAGTAATTACTTGATGCAATAAGATTTTGAATTTGAATTTGCTTTAATAAAATGCTTCTTTCTACTAAATAGTCTACCATGAATTTCGGTAAAACTGCAACTCCCCACTACTCTAACTGTGGTAGTGTCAGTTTCCAGCAAAGATAAAGAAGGAGGGCGACGGTTAAACAATTGTACTGAATTATTTGCGGTCAACAACGTTTAGCAACATCTTACAGTTGCCAGGATTCCTGATGTTTGCCTTACATCAATAGGTTTAGTTAATTTAGGACTGACCTTAACTCTACGTACTTATGACGTCGGTTGAAGCCTTTTAAAGGTGTCTAATTAGAAAGCTTGTTTACTCAGTGTTTAGCGACACCTAACGTTTGCCAGTTACCTTACATTAATATTTTTAATATGTTTAACATCGACCTTAACTGTATACGTAAATATAACATCGTAGTAATGGTTGGCTGGTTAGTTTCTGTTTAACGACGCCGTGTCATAACAAAGATGATTAGCTTCGCCCTCCTCCTTTCTTATTATTATTACTAATTATAAGTATTAGTAATAGTAATAGTAGCAGTAGTAATGGTGGTGACATTATTACAAGTAGCAGTGGTGGTGGTGGTGGTAGCAGTGGTTGTAGTAGTGATGATGATGTCGATGATGATGATGATGATGATGATGATGACGACGACGATGGTGATGACGACGATGATGATGAAAAGAAACACTACAGTAAGAAAATAATTGATAGCCAAGACACTGGAAGAAGCAAAAACAGCAGCACATTTAAACCCCACATATTCCCCGCATTGCATTGCAAGGGATTTGGTTTAAACTTAATTTTTCATATGGCCATTTTGTTTTGTATTGCACTTGATAAAGTGTTTCCTGACAATAGAGACTATACAGATGCGCTCTGAAGGTAGGAGCCTCTGGGAATGATAAAGGCTTGAAAGAATGGACAGGTAAGGAAGAGAAACCAGATAGCATCTGAGATCCAATTGAGGGCGGGAGGCCGTTCAAGAAGGAAGGAACGATGTCTCTTTTAGTTACGTATTCATCACTTCGTTATCAAATTGCCGTTACATAAGACTTTTATATTGTCAGAAATGTAAAATCGATGTGAACGACCATGGCAGCCGCAAGATACCCTTAAACAATAGAAAGAAAGAAATGTTGAATTTAGACACCTTTACTATGATGCTTCATGAAATATATATGATCGCGCATTAATTTATTTTGCAGTTCCTGTCTATTTCAAAGCATTTAGATGTCAACTGACCTTACAGTCGTAAGATGTCGTTAAAGAAAGAAAACGACTAGCTGAGATAAAATGTTGGATTTAAACACCTTTAATAAGATGCATCATTTGACTATAATTACATAAAACGCGGAATTCTTATGCTTTATTTTAGAAGTCTATTGGAAAGTAAGGTTGATGTCAACGAGAGCAACACGATGTCGTTAAACAATGAAAACTGTAGAGGATCTTGGACGTATTATAGACATAATGACTTAACCCAGCGTTTGCCAAAGTATGTTCTACAGGACCCTAGGGTTCTTCCGTAAGGGAAGACAAGGGTTCCGTGATGAAATTGGAACGGAGCTGCAAAATAAATTAAGTGTTGTTTGGATGTGTTGCTACAGCGTGAAGCAGACTTCGAGGTTAAGACAATTAAGTCGTTCCCTGGGAAATTCTCAATTACAAAATATTCTAATCTATTTTTCATGGATTGAAACTGTATATAAACAGTTCACTGTTATTAGTTAGACATACAGACTATTGGTCTGCCTCGCAGGCATTAGGTACACCAGAATACGTCTTGTTTAAGTACGTAAGTAAAACGGTGTATATACTTTATCACTACCAACTGCTTATACCGCACTTTTCTTTACATGTAAGTTAAACAATGCAAAGCATTTTTGTGCAGTGACCTGAGCGGTGGGAGGTGACAGTTCTGCAAATGATCGGGGTTCCCTCAAACAAATTTACAAATCAAATTGGTTTCGAAATCAAAAAAGATGGGCACCGTTTTCCAGAGGACGAGAAATACTTAAAACTTAGAAATTGAACACTAAATTCAATTTATTTTCTTAAACCAAAAGGAAAACTTAAAACTTTGGAAAACAAATATCAGGGACGGCAGAGAAAACTAGACCTAAATGTATGGTGGGGATTGTTAAGTCAGCCTCGTTTTGGAGCACTGTCAGCACTGTTTTGTTTTGAGTCCAGTGATCTTTGAAATGAATGCGTCGTTAAACAAATGTAATTAAACGTAACCTTAATGGAGCGCAAATGCGCAATGGTCCAGTGGATACGACTGTCAACTCAGGGTCGGGGATTGAAATCCGCGTCAGAAACTTGTTTCGAGATTTCTTCTTTTCATATGCCGAGGCAAAGAATATGATGTCGCCGATAGGCATGGATTGTTTGGATACCCATCGGGGTTATAGTAAGAGACGGCTCTTCTTGTTTTTGTTCTCCTCCTCCTCCTCCTCATCCTCCTCCTTATTTTCTTCTTCTTATACTACGTCTTGGGGTGCACAATAGCGAAGTGGTTAGCGTGCTGGACTGTCAGTCGAGAGGTCGGTGGTTCAAATCTCTACCAGGGCATAAATTTATTTTGAGGTTTCTGCAGTACCTGTACCCCCTAGCCAACTCAGCTATAGTGAGTACACTGACGGTACACTTTCGGTGGAAAGATAAGACGGCGAGAGTCAAGACTGGCCAATCGCGCTCATATACCGAGGCTAAGAAAATGAAGTCGCTTAAACTTCATGCACATCGCTGTCTGAGGTCTATCTTAAGGCACTGATCTTATTCATCTTCTTCTGTACATCTTTCCATTCTTTTTCTCGCTCTTCTTAAACCCACACAAATTCTCTGCCATTGCAATGGATCAGTTTCAAACTGTCTCTTTTAAAAGGTCCGATTTTAATATACCTGGATCTACCTGTATGGTAGAGAAAACAGTTATATACAGGGCTATTTAAAGGTTATAAAAGGTGTTTAAACGACTGCTCTTCTTCTTCTATACAACGTCATTCTTATCTTTCGATTCTTGTTCTTGTTCTTCTTCTTAACATTCCTCTTCTTCTTTGTCGCTTACAACGCTCTTCCTTGACCTCCTGACCCATTGGCAACCCACAATTCCATGCTCAACAAAAAAAAAACATATTCTAAGAAAAGTCCTACATGTTTTTCTGGAATGACTCCGTGGAGTCTCGCTTTTTATTATTTAACCATTTGTAGCAATGCCGGATTTAGACTTGGTTAAGCTTCAGGTCTACACGTCTAAAGCTTGAAGGCCCCTTGTTGGAAAATTATACCAGAAGATCTCGCAAAACTTGAAAAAAATGCATTCATGTGTATTAGGTAATGTCATTTAAATGCGGATCTCCCTCTATGTCGGAGTAATCAACGTCAACCTGTTTAAAAACTCTGCAGCGCTGTTAATTGTTTGGATTCCGAAGTATGGTCATATATGTAACTTCATGCGGTTTCAGACGCATTGGGTTTAAGATCCTTATGCTGTTACGTAGCTGCCTGGTCTGTTGTGTTCCCTCCTACCTTAGAGAGATAATCTATTCCAGTGTCATCATCACCTAAATCTCTTTGTTTCTGCAACACAGTGTAATCGGGTTGTTCCCCCATATCAGTCTTCCACAATGCAATACGGAAGCTTTGCAGTAGTCCGCCCTTCATTCTGGAACTGGCTTCCATGCAATCTGCGACGTTAGCTTCTACTTTCCATGACTATTTCGCAAGCTGTTGAAGACCATTCTGACCGTTTGTGGTCTTCAATAGTCAAATAGGGATGACCTTGAATGAGCTTTCTTGAAGAGGCGCTATATAAATACGCACTTATAAATTAATTAATGCCGATGCTGATGCAGAGTTGAGGTTGTGGTTGCTGTTGATGTCTTTAGATTTATTGCTAGTCTAAATTAAATATAAATTTCTTTGCCAGCTGAGGTTAGACACCTAGATTAAATAAGGTAACGAAAATATTTATACCTTAGGTTCAAACCGTTTTAAAGGTGTCTAAATGCAGGTACTTCAGTGACGTTATTTGACTGCTTCGGCCGTTGATGTCAGCCTATCCTCATCTTATAATCTACTTTATAATTGCAATTAATTGTCGTATATATATATATGTCGAGGTGTCCGGATTTCTTCTGCAACTTAAAAAGCTAAGTACAGGTTTCAGTTCATTCACATGCGCTTAATCACAGATCAGAAAGTTTGTACGTCTAACTGCGAGTCCAATGGTTAACGATAGACCGTTGATGTCTTTGGACGTTAATCTTTGGAAACACGAGTTTCCTTAAAATGAAAATAGTTTAAGTGTTTAGCGATCTATATACTCGCAGGGCCATTGAATCGTGGGACTTTAAATACAAAGTTGCTTAAAATTTTATTCCAACCTTTAACGTCACATGACATTAAAGGCCGGTGATGACAATTTGAGTGTATATACTTGGATCCAAGAGACAGATTTCCATCCATAGCTGACAAATAACATGAAGTTTCAAGTCTACATACACAAAGCAGCGTCGGAAGTGTTGGAGCGACGGGTCCGCGGTACACGTTAACGCCACCGCACAACAGTCTCTCATTAGTTGTAGGTGACGCGAGTCTGGTTAATATCCCTCGAGGCGTCTGTCGGGCAAATCGAAGTACCACCCGTGACTATCGTCGATCCTACTCCGCCAAGGGCGATGAAAATTCTACGATGAAAGATGTCGTACACGGTCCATATATCGCACAGTTGACATAGATCAGAAAATAATAATCATTGAAGCAAAGGCTTGACTTTGTCCCATGAAGTGATGGTTAACAATCCTCTATCCATTCGCCGCCAACTTCCCTCTTCTTCTATTCTCCCTCGCCTCTCTCTTGTTTCATTTCATACAAACTTGATATGATTTTGTCGAAGAAGAACACGAAAGATTGCGTAATCAGTTTCTGCATCATGAAACAATAAGTAAGTTAACGTGAAGACATCCATCATCATAATTCGCGTTAGTTAAATATGCAGAAACACACCGCAGTTAATTGGCGTTGCTTGAACTTGCTCCGGAGGAATTACAACGTGACAAATAATTCAGCCAAAAAGTGGTGCTGACTGTCACCTCCATTTTAAAAGCACAAAGTTACGCCTTTACGGTAAAGTCATTTGGATTTTACGGTATATGGGAGACGTTGAATATATACTTCACTTTACAAACTATCTTTCTCATTATCTCGTCGAATGGAAACTTTAGCTGATGTTAATGGACGTAAAATATTTAAACGACCCTGTTTATGACCAACTGATTATATATAGCCATCTAAATCTGCAGTCTGAGAATAAAATGTGATGCAAAGTGTTCGAGCATATGATCAACAGTAACCGTGAGACATAATGGAAATGCTCACTTCACACACCTTTAAAACACTGTCACCCGTGTTATATATATTTACGAGATTCCCATTTTGTTTACTCTTCATCTTCTTTCTCTTACTCTGCGTCGTCGCGTATGATCGGTAACATTTGCCGTTCTACGGTGAAAACTATAAACTATAAGAAACAGTTATAATCGTATCTACGTCAACGGCCTCTGACGCCACAAAATCTCATTAAACAGCAGAAACTACTAAAATAGATGAAATTTTTTCAGTTTGAACACCTTTAAGAATCAACTTCTTTCCATTATATAATACTGTTAATACGTTCAAATGCTAATCCACTAGGAACCTATTACAATTCTGCTGAATTTTAATACCTGATCAAAACAGTAGAAAAAATTTTCCTGTCGATGTCAACATCCTTTGATGCCACCAAATGTCGTTAACCTGAGAGTAACCAACCAACTGGTAACATCGCCTCAGTCTTTTTCGAGTGGTGCCAGTCCGGAGTCTGTATGAAGGTGAGGGCTAAGATAATCAACTTTCTTTGACACGGGTTGTTCAACAGAAACTACCTATACATAATTAAATCGACAAGACAAGCTCTGATACCCATTCCTGAAATATATAGGCAGGAGTGACGACAAGGGCCCTGCCAGCCACAAGATATCAATAAACACTTGATTTATCAACTGATATACTATACGCACTTTGAATACCTTTTTATTGTATTTTTCCGACGTTATATATATTTCTTCTATACATTTCATTGATGTTTAAAGCACGGGATGAGAAACATATATAACGCTGGGAGAGATGAAACTCGTGAGTCATAAGTTTAAAGACCTCAACAACATCAAATAACTGACAGACCGATTAGAACTCGACTGTGTAATAAAAGAGTTGAAATGTCTTTTTACCGTTACGGGGATTTGAGCCCCGTCCACAATGTTAACATTCCAGCTCCTTGACCATTATGCTATCATGCAAACCCAGCACCAGCAGCAGTAGCCAGTGTTCAACAACATCTTATATACGCCTTTAACGTCGCCCCTCTTCTTTATCTAGACGTCAGTCTGATACAACGGAAGAGACGGAGTTAACTAGCAAAATAAAAACATTTCCACCAACTGGGATCAAGCATAATTTACAACACTGGATGGATGGATCCAGAGGTTAACGACATCTTTGGGCAACAACGACCTATGACGTTGGGCAAATTTTTTTGGCATGTTACTGTTCTCACCGTTCGTGTGTTATAATGCAGCTCGATAACATTACCCAGTCAATAGTCGTGTAAATATAACGTCAACCTTAACTGTAGATAATTATAACATCTGTTGATGCGTTTTAAGGGTGTTCTATTAAACAGCTGCCTTATCAAGTGTTTAGTGACATTTTACGGTTGCCATGATCGTTGACGTTACCTTACATTTATATTTTTAATATATTTAACATCGACCTTAACTGTACGTTGTTATGACATCATAGTAGTGGTTGGTTGGATAGTTTCTGTTTAACGGCGCTGTGTCTTAACAAAGCTGATTAACGTCGCCCTCCTACTTTCTCCAAGCTTGTGACTGGCATACGAGAGTACGGGCAGTAGCAGAATGGGTTAGTAGCTTAAGTTTAAGTAAGTAAGTAAGTAAGTAGCCTTTATTTGCACATAAGAAGCGCACATTGACGACACTGTGTGATAAGAATGATCATTAGCGTCGCCCTCCTCCTTTCTCGAGGCTTGGGACTGGCACATCCAGAGTACGAGTTCGGGATTTCTTTATGGCGTTGTCAGATTTATAGAGCATCGTTGAACGCTGTTTTAAAGGTGTCTGAAGAGAGCTTTGCAACCAATTTGCTCCCGTATCACAATATATATAATATATATATATATATATATATATATATATATATATATATATATATATATATATATATATATATATATATATATATATATATATATATATATATATATAGGTCATGTTTTGACGAATGGTAGATCACCATGTACGAATAGCTTTGCCCTTGTTTATTACCCGCTGATTTTATATAACCATCTAAATCTGTAGTCCAAGATTGACAATGTAAAATAAGGTATAAGGGAGGGGGATAGAGTAGTGGTAACACTCATGGCCAGGAGAGCATAAGGTACGCGGATCGACTCCCGTAAGCCCCTCATGGCTGCCAAACCGTGTGTTTAATTAAGATATTGATTGTACTTTTATGTTTCAATGTAATCTTACTGCGTCTGTCGGTTTTAAATAATAAAGAATCTAATTATTACTATTATTTACACACCTTTAAAACACTTTCACCATCGCTACATATAATGATCAGCTGACTATTACGTTAACTCGTTGCGTCTTATTCGTTTGGTATTGGAACATTTGCATTTATACGGTGGAAATGAAAAAATTATCTTCGTAGAAACGTGAAGAAGAAGGCGAAGAATGCAGAGAAGAATGCAAAGAAGAAGAATGGGAAGAAGAAGAAAATTGCGAAGAAGAAGAATGCATAGAAGAAGAAGAAAAACAACAACAACCAGAACAAGATCTAGAACAAGAACAAGAACACGAAGAACAAGAAAAGAAGCCATGTAATCTGCGACATGTGCTTCTTCTACTTTCCATGCATTTATATTTCGCAAGCGGTTGAAGACCATTCTGTCTCTTTGTGACCTTCTATAATAGTCAGATTGAGATGACCTTGGATGAGCTGTCTTGAAGAGGCGCTATATAAATATCTACTTATAAATGTAATCACTAACGATGCTGATGTTTAACGACGTCTTGTGGGTGCTATTGCTGTTGATGTCTTTAGATTTAATTTCTATTTTCATTTTTAGCTTCTAAACCCGTACCTGGATTAGTTTTCCGTGTTTAACATCTTGCGGTTGCAAGAGCCGTTGACAATGACGCCATCGAGGGACTGATTTCTGAGACACTAAACTGAATAACGTTAACGAATTATTTATACCCTAAAGTAAAATCTTTTTAGCGGTGTCTAAATTGAGGTTGATGTCACCTAGTTCATCTTATAATTTATTTTTTAATTGCAGCGACATCTTGCGCCTGCCAGAGCCGTTGACAATGACGCCATAGATGGAATTTTTGCAGTTTTAGATTATATTCGTTTGTTTAATTAAGAAACAGGCATGACGTGATCAATGGTATCGAAGGCTGCACAGATATGAAGGCGGCAGAGGCAATAGACCTACTGAGGAGAGATGGCAGAAAGAAGGCTATTGTACAGTAGAGGGAAGTGAATGAGGTTTCCACTGAGTGACGCAGGGTAAAACCAGACTGGAGTGAGTTGGAAGTCAGGTAGTCATTGATCCGAGACAAGATTATGAGTTCAGTTAGTTTAGAGATGAATGACAGGTTAGAGAGGTCGGTAGTTGGAAAGGATGTCTTTATCCAATGATGGTTTCTTGAGGAGTGGAGTGACTAAAAGTGTTTGAACAGGAGGGGGAATTGCCAGTAGACAAGGAGAGATTGATTATTTTGGCAATGATGGGAACAAGGATAGATGCACAGTCTTCCAGTTAGTTTAGTTCCAGTAAGGAGGTAGGTATAGGATCGAGTTTCGCATTGCTTGTTTGGAAGAGATTGCAATATGATGGGATACTTAAGTCTCTGATAGTGGTTGGAAGGCAGAAAATGATGATCGAGGAGGGGAAGGCAGAGAGTCATGGGAAGAGGAGGGAGCATCTGAAGGTGATTCCATGGTGGTTTGGGACAGGCAGCTATTGAATAAGGTGGAAGAGATTTTGGAAATGGGCTGGAGGAGTTCGGATAGAGGAGTTGGTTAATGGTTTTCCAGAGAAGGCGAGGATTAGCGGATCGAGAATGAACTAATGAGGAGACAAATCTCTTTTTAGTCGTAGCAACTAGGTTGTCCAGCAACTAGGTATTTCTTGGTGGCAGCTTTAAAGGCAGAGATCAGTTGAGGATCAGCCGTAAGATGTCGTTAAAAGCGCCTACAACTAACTGAAAAAGCTCAATTAGACACCTCCTATATTAGGCTTCTTTCTATAATATACATGTATATTCGGCATGTCACTCTGAATCACTAGATCTTGGACTATGGTTGAAAAGCAACTGTACTGGTGGCCACAAGATGTCGCTCAACAGCGAATACCACTAAATAAATGAGATCAAATTAGACACCTTTAATAGTTGGTGTCATTGTATTGTATGTAAATCTGTTATTCTGGTTCATTACAATGTGTCAGCCGAGTGTTCGACTACAAATGCTTTATTCAAAACGAACGGTGAAGACTGTTCGAAATAATTCCTGTCGACGTCAACGGCCTTTGTTGCCATAAGATGTCGCTAGACTCTCGATCTTATCCTATCCTCAGTTGTAACAAGAGTTGGTTAACGTCATCGCGTGCGTACTTCTGGATGTCCCAACGAGTAAATAATATTATACGGGGTTCGAAACCTAAGAGATGTGACATGTATTTGTTGCATCGGTAAAGTAACTGACTGACTGACTGACTGACTGACTGACTGACTGACTGACTGACTGACTGACTGACTGACTGACTGACTGACTGACTGACTGACTGACTGACTGACTGACGGACGGACGGACGGACGGACTAGTCGACAAATGAACGAATGAAAGAGTGAATTAAAGAATGATTGATTGATTGAATTAATTAAATTCTTAATTATTGATTGATTATTCAATCATCGATGGTTGGCTCGTTATTATTGTAGGTAAGTCAGTTGATGAGTAAATAGATAAGTTAGAAAATAAGTAAGTAAATAAGCCTAGCCAAGAGATGTGTCATAATCGTTTTGCATTATCCGAGTACAATCTAACAATGAACGCTATGGTGAAAATTTATATATGTAATAGAATGACAGTGTTTTACGGGTGTTTAAACGTGGCGTTGTATTTCATGTTTAATATCGATTGTGTGGCGACATCTTTCTGCTGCCAGAGCCGTTTAAGTCGACCGAACCTTACCTGAAAAGTGCATCAAAGACTGCAATTGGATGGATCCAGAGTTCAACGACATCTTATGGTAACAAAAGCCGTTGACGTCGACAGAATTTAGTTTGACATAATTCAGCCTTTTTCAAAGAGTGTGATTGAACGCAACTGGCCTACATTTATATATAGAATAGAAAGAATGCATTTTAAGGGTGTTTAAATGTAGCTTTGTCCCAGGCAATGTATGGTTAAAGTATAAATATTGGGACAAAATGTTGGAAGAGTTTTAAGATTTGCCCCAGTATAGTAAATTCCGGAAAAGGTCATGAACTTTTTGAGAAAAGGTCATGAACTGTTTTCGGGAGGTGACTTTTTCAGGAGACGACTTCCTAAAAAAAAACTTTTTTTGGGAGAAGAATTACGAAGAAAAGGTCATCAACGGTTTTCGGGAGATGACTTTTTCAGGAGACGACTTCCTAAAAAAAGGTCATCAACTTTTTCGGGGAGATGAATTCTCAGAAAAAGGTCATAACAGTTTTTCAGAGACGAGTTCCAAAATTTTGTCCCAGTAGTCTAAATTCCTTAAAATATGCACTGATTCGAGTGCCATTTTTTCTGACTTCAGCCATTGGATCTATAATAAAGATAAACGGAATGAGAAATATATATATATACCGTTTGGAATTA
Organism: Allolobophora icterica; assembly: GCA_963556255.1. NCBI lineage: Eukaryota > Metazoa > Annelida > Clitellata > Crassiclitellata > Lumbricidae > Allolobophora > Allolobophora icterica. The sequence continues at coordinate 67,735,477 of OY744608.1, forward strand.
GTTATAAAGGTATCTAATTGTCGCAATTATATCATTTGAAAAATCAAGTGTTTAACGACACCTCGTGGCTGACAGAATATAAAGAAAGAATAACTCTATCGCTGCTCGTGATCTGGCAGTGCCAGTACAAAGCCTGGAGAAAGAAGGAGGGCGAAGCTAGTCATTTTTGTAATGACACAGAGTCGTTAACTAACCATTATAAATTAAAAGAATTTCTCTACATGACAGGAGCTAATCACTTCAGCTTCATAGAAAACAGTTATGTAATTCATTACTCTATTATTAATTAGTAATACCTTATATTGTTCTGCTTCGCAGGCCCTACGTACATGTATAACAGAATATGTTTTTTTAGGTCTGGGTCAGATCAATAGGACACCGTAGTCAGAAATTGACTTGGAAGACTGCCTTAACCGATGTAGCTATCAGGGCCTTTATAGTACCGATGGCGTAGAATTTAAACACCATTACCACGATGTCTCTATTATTTGTGTAATCATCACTTCCTTATTAAATTGCCGTTACATAATTATTAGCCCTATATCGCCAGAAATGAAAACTCGATGTCAACGGCCATGGCAGCCACAAAATGTCGTTAAACAGTAGAAAGGACTAGACGAAATAAATGTTTAATTTAGACACCTTTACTAAGTAGTTTCTTTTCTATATATCTATCACGCCGTTTATTTCTTTAATTACTCGGTGATTGATTGATTGGTGTCAACGGACCTGCCAGCCGCAAGATGTCGTTTAACAGTAGAAACTGTATAGAAGCATCAAGGGATAGAGTATTGTTTGGGTGTTGTTACAACGTAAATCAGACTCCGAGTTGAAGACAATTAAGGCGTTCCCTGGGAAAGCCTCAATTAATAAAGATTCTAATCTAATTTTTACGAATTGAAACATATTTAATGCGAGGTATATGTTACTTATTCGCGTTTCGTCATAAATTGAAAAGTCCATTATGCAGAAACATCGAGATTACAAAATACAAAAGTATTATGGCTATCGATGTCAACGGCATTTGATGCCAAAAAGGCGGTTAAACAATTGATGCGGTGATTGTGATTTCACTTTGAATTGATATAACGACACGCCTAGAAAATACTAGCTTAGATGTTAATTTTCATTAAGAAAATCAATTCATCAGCGAGCCAAGCAATGCACAGAAAACTAGAGGAAGGCACCAGTGGCAATCCCACGCACACACGTAGATCCAACCAACGGATTCCTATCCATGGCTGACAAATAAACATTGAACATCAAAATCAAAGTGTAGTAGTTCAGGCAGAGACGCTATAGCGTCCACGGAACGTGTTACGCCACCGCCCAGCAATCCCTAATCAGTTGGTAAAACGAAGTGCCACCCGTGATTATCGGTGGAGCTCACTCCAAAGACCAACGTCGATCCTACTCCGCCAACGCAGGACGAAAATTCTCGACTGCAGATTGTGTACACAACTCAATTAACAGTTGATGATGCTAGATGTCTTAATTTTGGCTTATTTATTGTTTCATGTTGCAGAAAATTAATGACGCAATCCTTCGTGTTGTTCTTCGACAAATTCATATCAAGTTTGTACACAATGTCAGGAGGGAGAAAGGAAGAAGAGGAAAGTTGTCACCATATACTTCGTGGGACAGAGTTAACACCTTGCTTAAGTGATCATTATTTTCTTATCTGTGTTGCCTCCCTCGTCGAGTTGCTTGAACTTGCTTTAGACCAAAATAACGTAACAAAATATTTCAGCACATTGCCAAAAGCGGTATTGACTGTCACCACAAAACAAAGTAACACCTGTGCGGTTATCTCTGGTGGATATAACTAGAGCCCTGCGCCGACGTCATATGGTCGGCGGCGGCGCGCCGGTCATTTTTGGTCGGCGGCGGCGGCGCGCCGACGAACAAAAATCGGCGGCGGCGGCGCCCACAAAATGTCGGCGTCGGCGCGGCGCGGCGCGGCGTGCCCTAGTCAGAAACATGAGTCACCATGGGCATCCGCAGAAATTTTTCTCGGGGGGCAACATTTTTCTAAGGAGGCTAAACTTTTCCAGGGGGGCAAAATGACGCTTTTGCATGGAAAATCTATTCACAAATCCAGGGGGGAAAATTCCCCTTGCCCCTCCTCCGGACGCGCATGTGAGTCACTATGAAAGTTGAACAGCCGTTGGTCCTGTGACCAGTCAAGAGGGCCAAGTTCTCTAAAGCCACTCCATCACACTGAAGCTCAACTACATATAAAGGGACTGAAAGAGAAGACACCTTCAGACATTTGCCTTACAAATATAAACATCCTTAATTACACTGCACATCTGTATAGGTATTGGCAAATTGTAATCAGATGAAGCAACATGCATTTGCTTATTGCATGAATACACTTGCATATGCACTGATACAGTGTAAGCCTACACACCAAGTCACATGGGAGATGCTGGATAACAGCATCCTCTCAGTAAGAGAGGTTGCTCATGCCATGAAGTGAAATGTAAACATATACGTTTTCCTATACACTGCGCCGAGTGGTCTCACTCCTGTGAATATTTAAATGAATTTACCAGGTGGTCTGCTGCCCTTTTGAATTGGTGCCACGTCCTTTAAAGTTTCCACTTATAGACCATTGTTTGTATCAGACTAAACTGAAAAAGACCATTCTTTATACTATACGTACTGAGTCAAAACCTGTGTCAACTGATACAGCTTACCTGAATAGATTCCAGCCAAAAGTATTAATCAATTATACCTTCCCTTCTGCAGGAATTAGTTAAATGGCATATCTTGATATTAACAGCACTCGTAAACTCCTCTAACCTTACAACATTAAGCCAAAAATGTACACCACTGTAATAAGACATCAGACATCAAAGACTACAATCAATAAGTTCTAGAAGCTATTCAACATAAAGGTAACGAATGAGGGAATATTGTAGTACTGTAGTACACATACAAAGACATGCATTGCATGTTGCTTTTGCTGTCAATGTATTAAGGAAATGGCAACAGGAACAGATGTATCAAAACAATGGCTACTTGTAACAAGATATCGCTTTAAATGACTGTGTATATCATGGCACAAAGACAAGATGATCAAAGTATAAGGAAAACGAATTTTGTCAGGAAGACAATGCATTCTTGCTATCAAGATAAAGACCACAAACATTGTAATTAGCTATGTTCACTCTTTATCTTCTTCATTAACACACGAGTTCCTACCAATCAAAGTGCCATTTCTGAGAATTGTTTGCTTATCTTTGCAATATCATACAAAACATGAAAAATGCAACAATAACAATTAAGCATATAAAATTGGCATCGGCGGCGCGCCGACAGATTGTCGGCGGCGGCGGCGCGCCGACAAACAAAAATCGGCGGCGGCGGCGCCCACGAAATGTCGGCGGCGGCGGCGCGGCGCGGCCGGCGCAGGGCTCTAGATATAACTGAATACAAGAATCATTAAAAGTAGACTTTTATTATATACTATCATTCTGACTGTTTGGTCGAATGGAAACTATAATTATGTTGTTTATGGACATTAATTATTTTATCAGAGACTGTTTATGACTAACTAATTATATTTAACCATATACATGTAAATCTGCAGGCTAAGAATGAAAATGTGATATAGTGTTGGAGCATGTGGTTAACAGGTATCGTAACACATAATGAAAATTCTCTCATCACACACCTTTACAACACTTTCAACAATATTATATATACGTACCAGCTATATCGTTTACTAGTATATCGTTTGTCGCTCTCTGGCCTTACGGGGTCACTTATCGGAAACATTTGCCGCTATACGGTGAAAACTGTAAAACAATTATATTAATTTAATTAGAGTATATTCATCCGCCTCTGACGCCAGAAATTGTTATTGAACAGCAGAAAATTCTAAAATAATATATTTTTACTGTGGTTACTTCGAATCTAAACATAGAGACAGTGCCATCTGGATGACGAACAATTCAGCAAAGGAATATTTTCCCAAATATTTAAATTACTTTAAATTACTATATATGAAATACTATCGTACTACATGTATACTAGAGTATTTATCCGTCATATTATGGCGGCAGTGTACATAGGCCTATATGCAACGTTGGTTAAAATGCTCTGATTGCCGTCGTCAAGACCGCAGTACTGACGTCACAAACGGTTTCTGTTTCACAATAGAATTTTGAATGCATCTCGAAATTATATAGTTTTTAACAAAGGCACCGGTCCATTTAACGATATCTGATATTATCCCACACAATTTGTACTGTTTAGATAAAAAAAATATAAATGATGTGGGTTTGGAAAATGAACTATGTATCCAAGAATATTCTAAATATAATGAGGCTTAATTTTCAACAATACAAACTATTCCAAAGTTTGTTTTAGTTACAGGCAAAACCTAAAGGCGTGCAGCTATATCAACATGAAACAAGAAATTATGTAATTTTTCCCGGCAGTCAAATACGTCAGTGGTCCTTGCAGTTATTGCAAGTTACTTTTATTGTTTTGTGCGAATGCATCCTGCAAATCGGCTTCTTGAACACTTCACAGCACTGCTTTTACTCTGTTAGCATTCTGCTTCAACTGTTTATAGCCCTTCCCCATACCCAACCATATCGGTTTACGTTGTGATGTTGCATCAGTGATTTTCACACTGAAAAAGCGTATTATTATTTATTATGATCACTTCCGGTTTTCAAAAGACAAATAACTAAGCAATCAAATATATCCCTACATTCCCTCTAAAGAATGACATGGTTGTTTCTCTTCCAGAAAGAATAATGAATACCTTTATAGTCGACAACAGCTAACAGCTGACGAGAGAAATTCCTGATTCCAAAAGTGGTACCGAGGCTATATCGGGTATAACTTTTTTATGGTGTGGGATACAATCACGACTTTTACCTCAAAATGTGTGCAAATGGACCCCCTACAGCTACCTAAAATGTCAAAATTATATTCCATGTGCTAAAAGAAATTTTGCAGAAAAACGTAGGGGGTGGTAACCACCCCCCCCCCTTGGTAGCCCGAGGGTTAACAACGCGTCAAACAAAAAAAACATTGAGATTACCAAAAAACTGTACATTCCAAGTTATCAATCTATATCACAGAATGATTGAACGTGATTGACGAGCATGGATCCAACAAACGGGAAATCTCTGTGTTGAATAGATAATTTCTCCAACAAGCCATACGTACTCGCACACTGACACAAAAGTAATGTCGTAAAAATTATAAAATGAAAACGTTCGATTTAGACACCTTTGAAACGTTTAAAATTTTGGCTATATATATTTCTCAGGCGCCACGTTATGTGTATAGGATTGAATCTTCCAGTTAGAGCGAGATACCGAAAATATAAAATAGTTTCCTATGAAAGTCAAGGGCCATAGTTGCCAAAAAGAGAGTTAAACAACTGATTGTAATTTCACTTAGAAATTAATATAGCGCCACTCGAAGAAAATATTAATAAGAGTCGATGTCTGCTCTAACGAATCTTTTGGACTCGACTCGAGACTCCATGGATTGAGAGAGAAGGTCAAAGTACGTGGATGGGTGTTTAACTTCCTCCGTATTGCTGTGTCTATGTTTCTACATCTGTCACTCTCTCTCTCTGTCCGTCTGTCTGTCTGTCTCTCTGTCTCTCTGTCTGTGCGTTCTTTAACTGTCGTTCTGTTGTTTTGAGAAGAGCTTCTTCAGTTCATCCTCCTCGGGACTCCATGGTGTGGAAGAGAAAGTCTAAGGACGTGGAGGGGTGTTTGACTTCCTCCGGATTGCTGTGTCCAAGTTTCTACGCCTGTCTGTCTCTGTCTCTGTCTGTCTGTCTGTCTGTCTGGCTGTCTGTCTGTCTGTCTGTCTGTCTGTCTGTCTGTCTGTCTGTCTATCTATCTATCTATCTATCTATCTATCTACATTTCTATCAATCTATAAAATTAGAGGCAATCATGTGGGTGAAGCACAAGCGACTTCATTTTTCTTAGCTTCGGCATATGAGGGCAGATAACCAGTACTCTCCCTCGATGTCTGATCCCTCCCACCGACAGTGTACGGTCCGTGTAATCATTACAGTTGAGTTCGCCAGGTGGCGCAAATGAAGCAGAGAAACCGCCAACAATTAAATGTATTGTATGCATGCATAAAGGAGAAGGGCGACGCTAATCATCTTTTTTTATACTTATTAGCTAGATTCTGGTTACTAAGTATACTTATAACCTAGATACTAGGCAATGAGTATACTTAGAGCTAGATACTGGTTACTAATTATACTTACTAGCTAGATACTAGTTACTATGTATACTTATAAGGTAGTTACTTACCGCAGTGACTCCACAAGCGTCCGGCCGAGACAAGGCGGCGCTCCAGAGGCGACCTGATTCTGGGTTCATCTTCTCCCAGTATTCGCGTCTCGCCCTATAGAGTCATAATATTCAAAAATTATGTGTGTATGTAACGATTCTCCTTCTCTGTCTCACTCCATCTTTGTATAACTCTCCGTCTGTCTCCGTCTCCGTCTCCTTCTCCGTCTCCGTCTCTGTGTCTCTGTGTCTGTGTCTGTGTCTGTGTCTGTGTCTGTGTCTGTGTCTGTCTGTCTGTCTGTCTGTCTGTCTCTCTCTCTCTCTCTCTCTCTTTCTTTCTCTCTCTCTCCGTACCTTGTCCATCATGCGGTATTGTTGGATAGTCCCTCACGACTTGACGCAGCACGTGTGAATACTGGCGGTCACTTCACCAGAGCCAGTACTCTCGTAGTGCCAGTCCAAAGCTTAGACAAAGTAGAAGGGCGACGTTAATCATATTATTGTTGAACATCACTTAGAATCCTAGATATACAGAAAGATGTTTGCGTCACTCGTCCTGACAAGATTTCGTTAGTTCAACGCTGATACAATTAAAATTAAAAGGCTTTATTTACACACCTCGAATATGACGACTCACTCTACTATATAATAATAGTCGGCATATATCATTGAATCGTTGTTAAAACATCTTCATAAAAATGCTCTTAAAACCCTATTAATATTTTATAATGAAATCTGGGAGGAAGGGAAATTGCCAACTGACTGGCATCATGCCATTATTCTACCATTATTAAAACCAAATAAAGACGCCTCGGTTCCAGAATCTTATCGACCTATATCATTGACTCCAACGATTTGTAAAGTAATGGAAACAATGGTAACAAAACGTCTCCAATGGTTTTTGGAAAAAATAACCTTATTTCAAAAAATCAGTCTGGCTTTCGAAAATATAGAAGTACAAATGATCAAATCCTTAAATTTCAGGATAATATTCTTAAAAAAATTAAAAATAAAGAACATGTTTTGGCTATTTTCATTGACTTTGAAAGAGCATATGACATGTTACATGTACCTACCCTTTTAAATAAAATTCAGAATTTGGGAATAGTGGGTAATACATTTAACTGGATTGAAAACTTTCTTTCAAATAGAACTTTTCAGGTGAAAGTTGGGGCAGAACTTTCTGATAAATGTATACAACAGAATGGTACACCCCAGGGTTCGGTAATATCTCCTATTTTATTCTTGCTAATGATAAATGATATTGCTGCAGGTGTGGATGGTGTAGAGATGTCACTGTTTGCTGATGATAGTGCTATTTACTTAGGACATAGAAATGTTAAAATATTACAAAATAAAATTCAATTATCGATCAATTTAATACAAAATTGGTGTAATAGAAATGGTTTTAAAATATCTATTAATAAAACCACTGGAGTCCTTTTCTCCAAAAGAAATAATTTGTCAAGGATTACTATTAAAATTGATAAAGAACAAATTAAAATGGAAAATGAAGTCAAATTCTTGGGAGTAATTTTTGACAGTAAATTGAGTTGGAAACCACATATTGATTATGTAATTGAAAAATGCAAAAAGAGGTTAAATCTCATAAGAGCCATCAGTGGCTATGGTTGGGGAGCTTGTAAGAAAACTCTCCTAACCATATATAGGGCATTAATTAGGTCTATTTTAGATTATGGTGACGTTGCTTATTCTTCTGCTTGTAAATCGCACCTAGATAAACTCTCTTGTATCCAAACTGAGGCACTTAGATTATGTTGTGGAGCCCCTAAGGGTACTGCAGCTGCAGCACTTCAAAATGAATGTGGAGAGTTGCCTCTTCATTTAAGACGACTCCAAAATTCAATAAAATGTGGGACTAAAATTTTGGGTAATAAATTTCACATAAATACAGCAACAATGGAGAACCACTGGACAAATGTTTTTAGGACACCTGAGAGTAGGGAGCATTCCATTTATACTCGTACTTCTGAATTCTTTTCTTCACTTAATACATCTATTATTGGCCCTTCTTTCCCATCTGAACCTCCTTGGTGTAACAAACAAGTAGAGGTTGACTTAACTTTGAATAAATTAATAAATAAGAAAACTGATCATCCAGAATATTTAAAGCAATCTGCTTTGGAATTAGTTTCTAAGTACAACTCTTACATACATATCTATACTGATGGGTCAAAGGTAGATGAATTTGTTTCTGCTGCCTTTACAGTACCAAGTTTAAATATAGATAAAAAATTTAGATTATGTAATAGCTCCAGTATTTATGCAGCAGAGTTGACTGCAATTATAGAAACTGTAAAATGGATTTTAAACTCCGAATGTTATAAGAATTGTCAATTTGCATTGTTTTCTGATTCATTGAGTGTTCTTACATCAATTAAGGAGTCTTATTCTCAGTCTAGACCTAATTTATTGAATGAACTATTGTCTCTGATTAACAGACTAAATTCCAATCAAATAAGATTTATTTGGATCCCAAGTCACATTGACCTGACAGGTAATGATCGAGCAGATACTTTGGCTAAAGAAGCCCTGAGTATTGATCATATTAATTCTACTAATTATCTTGAACTTTCAGAAATTTTTACTTTAATGAAACTGTATATAGTAAATAAATGGCAATTAGAATATACTAACGATAATAGAGGTCATTTTTATAAATCTATTTGTCCAATTGTAAGTACAGATATTAAATATTTAGAACCCTATAGGCATAAGGAAGTCCAAATTTCTAGGTTACGTCTGGGAGTCGCGAATACTAATCAAAGGCTGTTTATTATAAAACGACATTCAAGTGGTTTATGTGATACCTGTCAGGTCAAGGAGACTATTCATCACTTACTACTTGAGTGTAAAAAAGAAGATATATCGAAGTTGTTGGGAGATAAATGTCAATTGTATAAAAGGGACATTTCTATTTCAACCCTTTTAACAGTAAATATATTACAAAATGAAGTGTATAGGGTACTTAAACTAATTACTAAAGGTCAAATTCTGTAAAGAGATATGCTAAGTTTGCTAATGTAAATAGTTTTATTTTATTTTTATTTTTTTAAATTTTTTATTTTATTTTTTATCTGTAATTTTAATTAGTCTTTTCCTTGTGCATTTTATTTTATTGTATTAATTATTACATTATTATAATGCAATCTTGAATGCATTAATATCAAACTTGAAACAATTGTAATTATTATGCTCATATAATTTTATGCTTTGTTGGTTGATGAGATTTGTACTTGAGTGTGTTTAGTACCTGAGCAGTTTCTTTGAGGAAAGGTACTTGGTATAACCATACGTTTCATTTAATATGCATGATGTATGTGAGATTGGTACTATTTCATACATGATATGATTGTAGTGGTACATATTGCTATAAGATCTCATTGAACTGAGGAATAAGAAATGATCAATTAAACATTTCAATAATAGAATGGGAATATAATGTCATAATTATAATCATATGTGCTGTGCATTTATGTCTGAAGTTGTTTAAATATTTCTAGCGAGTGACAATAGTTGCGAAGTACTGTTTGGTTTGCGTCGGAACATTTTATAGCTATGTGTATTATAAATAACATTAGATATGTTGCTTTGGGTGATGTGACATTACTGACATTGTAAGCTTATGTTTGACACCTTTACATGGTGTTATACGGACACTATAAGTTTATCGTTTTCTAGAAATTGTATTTGTGAATTGTCGTCAACGGCCATTGTTGCCAAAGGACGACGTTAAACTTTGGAATAATAATAATAATAATCATTGAATCGCAAAATTATTTAATTAATTCAAAGATACACACCTGTAATTACGAACCTTAATCTACTATATAAGTTTGTCAGGCGAGAGGAATTATAGTATCTTCTTGTATCGCATCGTATCGTATCGTATCTAGTAATTTATAAGGCGCCTCTCGCAGTATAAACTATTCAGAGGCGCCCTCAGTGCATGAGCCCCGTGGAAACAAAAACGTCTTGAGCAAGCGAGTAGATGCTGGGGAGATTCCCATCATGAGTTTAGTTCGAAGTCGAGATGGAAGACCATTCCAGGCAGAGGGACCTGTGACAGCAACAGCTCGACGTTGGGTCAGAGTGGTCCTAGTACGAGGGACAAAGAGATTAAGACGGCCAGTAGAGCGCAAAGGACGAGCAGAAGTTGCAGAGAGAGGTTGCCGCATAAGGTCAGAGAGGTAGCTGGGATTTGGAAACCAGAAGGAGTATCTTATACATGTAGTGGATACGCGAAGTAAGACTTCAATCATATATATATGGAGATATGAGCAAATTGAAGAAGACGTGCTATGAGCCTAGCAGCAGCATTTAAGACTGATTGGAGGGGGAGAGGCGTAGCATGGGGAGACTGAGGAGGAGGGAGTTACAGTAGTCGACCCGAGAGCAAATGAATGCATGCACTTGAAATAAACGAATATACATACATACACGAGCACTCGCTCACGGACACAGGCAGTTAAATTTTTTTTAAATGAAACGTTCAAATAAAACACAATTAAAACACTTTCAATTTGAGGTAGGCCTATATTTATGCTCCTCAATCGCATCTCTGCTGGCCCTGGAAACCAGGGCCGTGATCTGGAATGGGCTCCCTACCAAACTCCGCCAAATACCGATTGGTCATTTCACCTTGTTTCTTACTGTTCTCAAAACTGCGTTGTTCGACCGTGATTGGGCTGGGAGCGCTCCTGAGTAGGAAATCTTTAAGTCTTGAAGGGGCGCTATAAAAAAACTGCTTTAATAATAATAATAATCTCGTTATTTGTTGCACAGAATGCCCTTTAATAAGCAACAGCGAGATTACAAAAATGCAAAAGTAATTTTCCCATGACGTCAACGGCCAAGACGAGCGTGCACTGAAATGTATGGAAAACAAATCCCTGTCGTCGTTAAAGGGTTAAACAATTGGCTGTAATCTCAATTAGAAATAAAGATGGCGCCACTGCAAGAAAAGACAGGCTTACATGTTAATTCTCATTAAGAAAATAAATTCATCAGGAAACCAAACAATGCACAGAAAATCTGGAGAAGTCACCAGTGGCAGTCCCACGCACACACGTAGATCCAACCAACGAATACCATTTGACAACGTTTGCATAGGCCTATTATTATTATTAATTCTTCGACAAGGTAGGTTCTGGTCATCGCAGATAGTTACACGTGTTAGCCGATGGTTAATAAAACAGAATGGTGCTTCTTATTAGAGGTGTCTAATTCGAACTTAATATTTCTCGCGCGGTCGTTTACAGTAACCCTTTATTTACTTTATTTATTTTTATTTCAATTTTAACGTCGTCATATTGACGACAATTCTAACGAAACAACATTATTATTATTATTATTTCTAATGTATGTAAATTCACCAGTAAGTCAAACAGTGCACAGAAAACTAGAGGAAGGCACCAGTTGCAGTCCCACGCACACACGTGGATCCAGAAAACGAATTCCCATCTATAGCTAAGAAAAACAAAGTCTACATATACCAAGCAGCGTCGGCAGTGTTGGAGCGAAATATTTTACTGGTATATACATGTAACTCTGTGTAGAATAGATTTATCTAGCGCTCCGTTTGGCAATTTCTACAACCAGCCTTAAGCACTCGCACACAGAAACATATCCTTAAACAATTGATTATGAATTAAAGCGTTCAATTTAGACACCTTTAAAACGTTTTCAATTTGAAATATATATATATTCCTGAAGCGTCTCATCATCAGTAACTGTTCTACCTTCAGTTTAGAGCGAGATTTAAAAAACCGGCCTTAACCTTCGCAGGACGGAAAGGGGTAAATAATTACCCCAGGGGTGTTTGGATGTTGATTGTGGAGCAACTGTAGGTAGGTATCATTTGTCGTTCCACATGTTTACAAGTTACCACCAATGTACATATTCTGACTGCATACCCACCACATTGCCATGTGGTGGGAAAAAGATGTTTCAATCCAAAGTGTCCTGGGGTAAAAAATTTACCCCTCTTCGTCCTCGACGTCGTTATTTTTTCGTTCATAGGGCAGATATGTTTGTTAAAGATATGAGCTCATGAGTGACTTCCAATCATAAATCAAGTGTGGAATCTACCATGGAATTGAGTGTTAACAGTTTCATAATTGTGGAGAGTTTATTTTCCAAGATGGCGGCCATATTGGCCGTCAAAACAAAAATATGTATATCTCAGCTCATAGGTAAGCTACAATGACAAATGAAGTGTCAATTGTAATATTTCCAAGGTCAAGGAATCGATTTATCGTAGTGGCAATCGTGTATGAGTACTACTGTCCAAGATGGCGGCCAACATGGCCGCCAAAACACAAACATCAAACATGTGTATATCTCGGCTCGTAGGTAAGATACAATGACAAATGAAGTGTCAATTGTAGCATTTCCAAGGTCAAGGAATTCATTTATCATAGTGACAATAGCGTGGGAATACCATTATCCAAGATTGCGGCCAATATGGCCGACAAAACACATAAATAGGAATTATCAATCAGCTGACTGATCGGTCACCATTGCCACTGCGATAAATCGATTCCCTGACCTTGGAAATGTTACAATTGACACTTCATTTGTCATTGGAGCTTACCTACAAGCTGAGATATACATATTTTTGTGTTTTGGCGGTCATGTTGGCCGCCATCTTGGAAATTTGTATTCCCACACGATTGCCACTACGATAGTTTGATTTCTTGACCTTAGAAATGTTACAATTGATACCTCATTTGTCATTGTAGCCTACCTATGTGCTGAGATATATATATTTTTGTGTTTTCGCGGCCCTATTGGTCGCCATCTTGGAAAGTATTATTCATACACTATTGCCACTATGATAAATCGATTCCTTGACCTCGAATATGTTACAATTGACAATTCATTTGCAATTGTAGCTTACCTATGAGCTGAGAAATACACATTGTTGTGTCTGGCGGCCATATTGGCCGCCATCTAGAAAAATAGTATTTCCACACTATTGCCACTACGATAAATCGATTCCTTGACCATGGGAATGTTACAATGGACACTTCATTTGTCATTGTAAATTAGTTATGAGCTGAGATATACATATTCATATGTTTTGGGCGGCCATGTTGGCCGCCATCTTGGACAATAGTATTCGCACACTATTGCCACTATGATAGATCGATGTCCTGACCTTGAAAATGTTGCAATTGACACTTTATTTGTCATTGGAGCTTACCTACGTGCTGAGATATACATTTTTTTGTGTTTTGACGGCCATTTTGGCCGCCATCTTGAAAAGTAGTATTTACACACTATTGCCACTATCATAAATCGATTCCTTGACCTTGGAAATGTTACAATTGACACTTCATTTGTCATCGTAGCTTACCTGTGAGCTGAGATATTATATATTGTTTTGGGGTAAAAAATTACCCCTTTCCGTCCTCCGTGTATCGTAAAATGTTTCCGTCCTGCGAAGGTTAAATTAATATAGCGCCACTCACAGAATCGACAAATAAGAAGCGATGTCTGCACTAGCTTTCATATTAATTTTCATCAAAAAATCAATTCATCAGTAAGTCAAACAATGCACAGTTGACAGATAACATCATGTTCAAAGTCTACTGCGTCGGTAGTGTTGGAGCGATGTGTTCGAAGCACACGTTAATGCCACCGCACCACAGTCCCTCACTAGTTGTAGATTACGCACGTCCTGCTATCCCTCGAGACGCCGGTTGCCCGCAGAACAGATATTTGTCGACTGCCTGTCGATGATTCCAAGCGCCACACGTGACTATCGGGTGATGCCAGTCCGAAGCCTGGATCAAGGTGAGGGGTACGCTAATCAACTGTATCTTAACACGAGATCGTTCAACGGAATCTACCAATACACGACAAAATCGATATGCCCAGCTCTGTTACCCAATCCTGAAATAATGTAGGTAGGAGTGACGACAAGGGCCCTGTCACCCACAAGATGTCGTTAAACACTTCATTTATCAACTTATATACTACGAAATCTAGATGGCAAGAAATATCAGAGCAAAATGGTTCCGTTGTAAAAAAAAAGGATTCGAAAGCATTGGCTTAACCAATGTAGCTAACAGGGTCTGTATAACACCGATGGCGCAGAATTTAAACACCATTACTACAATGTCTATTTTATTTATGTATTCGGCACTTCGTTATTAAATTGCCATTACATAATTATAATAATGATGATGATGATGATGATGATGATGATGATGATGATGATGATGATGATGATGATGATGATGATGATGATGATGATGATGATGATGATGATGATGATGATGATGATGATGATGATGATGATGATGATGATGATGATGATGATGATGATGATGATGATGATGATGATGATGATGATGATGATGATGATGATGATGATGATGATGATGATGATGATGATGATGATGATGATGATGATGATGATGATGATGATGATGATGATGATGAGTTCTCTGCCTGAAGGCAGGTCCATAGGCTTTATGCCACCCGGGGATGAGATGAGTGATGTGGCTTCACGTTGCCTTCCTCACAGACAATTGTGGGTAATCAACTTGTCCCAGGTCGCTACGCAGTGGCTTGAGGTAGATTCGAACCTGCGACCCTCCGGCTACAAGGCACAGAACATACCACTACACCACCGCGTCCCACTTACATCTCCAAAAATGTAAAATCGATGTCAAGGGCCCTGGCAGCCGCGAGATGCCATAAAACAATGGAAAAGGCTAGATGAATGTTGAATTTAGACACCATTACTAAGACGCTTCATTTAGCTATATATTTGTCGCGCCGATAATATGTGATTCTTAACTAAGTGATGCGTATATATATAACTATAAATATAAGCATCGCGCCGTTAATTTGTTTAATGGGTGATTCCTTCACCAAACATGTCGTTAAACAATAATAGATCTGTACCTTAACCCAGCGTTTCCCGAAGTGAGGGGAAGACAAGGGTTCCATGATGAAATTGGATAAAGTATTGTTTCACTCGGTTGTTATATTGTAAATCAGACTCCGAGGTAAAGACAATTAAAAGCGTTGCCTCGGAAAAATCTAATTTAAAAAAGATTCTAGTCTAATTTTTATGGATTGAAACTGTGTACACACCTTTCACTGTTATTATTTTATTATTAATAGCAGACCATAATTAGTCTGCTTCGCAGGCGCTACAGTACACTACAGGGTGCGGCAAAATAAAGTAATCCCCTGCAGTGTGTTGCAAATTCTGTAGCAACCGCTTAGAATTTTTATATAAGACTTGGTAATGATATTGTCTGTTCACATCTACATATAACTTCCAAATGTTATTTAACAATCTTGAAATATGACAAAGTTATGTTATTTCAAACACGACACCCCCCACGATTTCACATGGTTAAAAATAGTTACTTTGTAAAGAAACAAGAAAAATAAATGGTACAACTTGAAATATTTTTACAACAAAGCTTTACGAATTGCACTTTCAATTTTACATTAAGTGTTCAAAGTGTCCACCATTGGCCTGCAAGCATGCCTTCAGCCGTTTGGTAAAGTTCTTGATGGCCTTGTTGATCGGCGCCTGTGGCATATCGTCCCATATTGACTGCAAAGCGGCTTTCAACTCGGCGATTGTCTTTGGCTTCGGCTGGAGTTTGTGATACCTTTCCAGCATGGCTCCCCACACGTGATAGTCAAGGGGGTTGAGATCTGGGGAATTTGGTGGCCACTGGTCCTTCTCAATGATCTCAGGACAGTTTGCGTGCAGCCACTCCTGCGTGACACGTGCCGTGTGCGCTGGAGCGCCGTCCTGCTGGAAAATGAACCCGACTGGCATCAACTGGTTGCAGTCCTCATTTTTACTGAGTTCAAAACACTCGTTTTTAACAACAATATTAGCTAAATATGAGTTCTTTATTTACAAGTTCCTCTGCCAGATGAATTTACGTCACTGTGACGACGTTGCTTTTAAGCTGGTGCCCTGTTTTTTGTTTTCATAATAAATGCTACAGTACAACCAATAACGCAACCGTAAAATTTGCACGTTATAAAGCGTGGGCTTGTCTCTGTTCAAATAGCATAACTTAGTCAATTGTTGTGATAATATAATGTAATTTGGCAATTGTACGTATATATGAATGACCAATGGCCGTGTAAATTTTCTTATAAAAATCCAACTTCGTTCTTGAGATATCAACCAAACACTGCAGAGGATTACTTTATTTTGCCGCACCCTGTAGAATACAGTTTGTTTAGGTGGGGCAGTGCTGTCAAACCTTTTTTACACCGCAGTCCACCGAAATAAGTATTCTTGAAACCGAGGGTCGCACCAGTAAACTCAAAAGCAACGATCAATTAAAATTTATTGAAAATTTCTAACTGTATTAAAATTTATTATAAATGGCAATAATTATGTAATAACCAGTGAAAAACAGCTTGTATATATGGCATACTTTATTATAGTTCAGCGCCAAAACGTATATCAATAAACTTTCAAGCACGCTTTAGTGAGAATTTGAATTGTGCTTGCAATTTTTTTACTTTCGGTTGGTATTCTAGTATAAAAAAAACAAGAGGAGGCAGACAGACACACAGGTAGACATAAAGTTGATGAGAGGGTGCTTGTCCATAAGTAAACGTCTAATTTTAGACACATAATAAATATGATCCCCACTCATTACTCAACTTTCTAGTCACTTTGATGACATGTGAGCTGTTCTGTTGTTGACTGAAGTTAACGCTATATATTTCTTATTGTTGACTAATATATTTCTATATATCTCTTATTTTTCTTTTTTCTTTTTGCTGCTCCCGGCAATCGACCAGAAGAAAGTGTCACTATGTACACAAGGACTGGTAGGACCCCAATTTTAGCCCCCCTCCCTCAGGGCCACCATGTACATAGTGATACACTTTAATCTTAGCCAATAGGCCGAGAAGCGATAAAAATAATTCACGGAACGGCCTATATATAGGCTAGTGCAGCGTAATAAAAAACTGGTGCTAATGACATCAATCTTCTCCAGCAAAAACTAGTAAAACTCCGTTTTTGAAGAAAACCTAAATCAATATTACGAAGCACTCCAATTATTGCAATTTATAATCCCAACAATTTTATTGATTCTGTTAACTTTGTTCATATTTCTTTCATTTGTATTTCTTTCCTATGTAACGTCGTTATGGCGTTCGTAGATAGCGCTCCTAGCGACAAACGCGAATAACGTCGTGTTTACATAACACACGCATGCGGTTTCTATGAAGAAAAGCTTGGAATAATTATTTTTAGGCAATAAGCAATTGCCTGTTTAAGCAGAACATTATATTTAATATGCGCTGTATTGTCTATTACCATTTATATGACATTTATTTAATTTAAATCCAATTTTGCAGAACTTTTGCAGTCCGCAACAATGCCACATTGCCACGGTGACATTGAACCAAGACTACATCAACAATTGCTTAGACATATATGTATGTGTTTATGTGTGTATGTGTGTGTGTGTGTGTGTGTGTGTGTGTGTGTGTGTGTGTGTCGGTTAGTGGGTGTATGTGGGTGTGTAGGCGTGTGGTAGGGTGTCCCTCCAAATTTTTCTTTTAAATCTTACGTCCCATTTGTCAACAAGTTTCTTTGGGAGATGATACTGTTTGTGAAAAATTTCCAATTTCTGTAGATAGGCCTAATGTTTAGGGGTCCTCAAGGCGTCCTAAGTTTTCATCCTAGTATAAAATGCTCGTCATGTGCACATGTTTCAATCTAGGATATAGCATGGCCCTATAATTCAAACCGCATATATGGCCTATATGTTATCGCTTTTGTACAAAATATGATAGGGCCTATGTTCTATTATGTAGTTGCTCAAAAATCTGTATTATACTCAGACTGGTGTTAGCAGTAAAGTGACGTAGAAAATTCACAACAAATAATTTTTTACTTTTAACTACTATAATTAGTAGAGTTATTCAAAACATAGTTTCCTTTGAGATGGTTCAAACTACAAAATGTAAGATATTCACATAAGTTAGTCCAATCTCTAGTTCAGTACATCTGATGAAGTGAGTAACCAAATTGCAACCTTTCGATGTTTTTCAATTAGCTTCGTATTTGCTTGGAACTGCTTCTGATCTTCATTTGTTGTTGCTGCATTAAAGGTCTGTATCAAAGCAACACCACGCTCTGCACAGTCATTGAAGCACGTCGAGTTGTTCACAATTATAGGAGCTTCATTGTACGATTTCACAGATTGTCAACTAGCAGCAGGACTCTCGAAAAAAACTTTCGTTAATACTGGTAGTCTGGAAGAAACTTCAAGAAATAGGGGTCTACGTAGATCTGCTAAAGCTTTGGAAGATATTTGACTAAGTGCGATCCCCATTTGCTTTCTCGTCAGGTGTTACAAGATCGGAGAAAAGTGCAAGAGTTGCAACTCTGGACTCTAGTACCACGGATGGTGTTTCATTGTTCTAAGTCCAGAACAGCTGAGACCAGGATCAGCGTATGCTTGTAATCTCCTAATTAACAGAATGTCATTAAATGAAGAATCAGCTGCAGATCAGGCAGTGAACCAGGATAGAATGTACATGTACACTGATACAACAAAACGGTCGAAGCGTTGGAATCAGTGACGTAGCCAGACTTAAATTTCAAGAGGAGACAACTTCGGGAGACATCCAGGTGTAGGCCTAGTAGAGGTGCAAAGGTATAACCCACGGAAACCATCGTGGTTTTTCTCGATACTTTGCTGAAAATTAGATATGTTCATGAATAACTTTTTAATTGGCATATTATTTTATTTTTTATTTATTTATTCCAGATATTTCTATAGCGCCTCTCGAAGTCTACTACTACTCAGAGGCGCTCCTGACTACAGCATTTGATACTGTGCCGGAATTTTCACGCCGAAGCGCCACGAGCAATTGCGAGTGAAGGACTTGCCCAAGGTCCGTACGCAGCGGCTAGAGTGGGATTCGAACCTGCAACCCTCCGGTCACAAGGCGCCAAACTTACCACTGAGCCACCACGCACCATTATGGTGTGAAGAAGAAAGTTAGACACGATTCAGGAACAATTAATTGTTATTCACGGGCGATTACTTCACATTTTCACAACGCGAATGCAACTCGAACTAACCATTGTGGATTTCTCGAAAATTTACCGAAGATATATGTATGTATGTAGGCCTATGCATGTATGTATGAGAACACTAACGCATTTTAAGATTACTCACAAAGGCTCTATACCTACGACAATCTAACAGGCCTAAACTAGAGGGTTTTAAGACAGGTTGCAAATGTGCCGTAGCTAGCAAACTGCCGAAGACGTCGGAAGGAAAGATTCAGTTCTCCATAATTGATGGAGCTATAATTAGCGATTATTTGGTTAACTGCTGTTTAAGGAAGGTTTGTCATAACAAGGAAGATTAGTGTCGCCTTCCTCTCCTATCCAGGCTTGGGACTGGCACTACCAGGGTGCTGGCAATGTCAGAATTAGCAATTAGATAGCGATTGGTTGGTTATAGTTGCTGTTCAACTACGCTGTGTTATGACAAAAATGTTTAGGGAAGCCCTCCTACTTTTTCCACACTCGAGACTGGCACTACCAGAGTGCTGAGAGTGGGAGAGTTGTTTAAATAGTATGAGTTATAGTAAGCGATTAGATGGATGGATCAGAGTTTAACGACGTTTTATGGCAACAAAAGTCATCGTTGTCTACAGGAATTATTTTTGAGCATAACATCATAACAGAAAGATTGTGGTAATTTACGAGGAAATGCAGGACTTTTTATTATTAATCCAAACATTTAACGTCGTCTTATGGCATCAAAGGCCGTTGACGACAATTCATAAATGCAATTTACAGAAAACAAGATACTTATAGCGTCCGAAAGACACCATTTAAAAGTGTCAACCAGAGCCGTACAATGTCATAGAATGTCACATCATTTAAAGCATTATATCTAATATTGTTTGAGATTATAATACACATATTAATAAAATGCTTGATGCAATTTAAACAGTATTTTACAACAACTACCACACATAAGATATATTTAAACAATTTCTAATATAAATGCACAGTACATATAATTATAATTATGACATTATATTCTTTTTCTACATTTGAAATTTCTAAGCAATTATTTCTTATTCTTCAGCTTAACGACATTCCATGGTAATATCAACTGCTACAATTACACCATGCACGAAATAATAACAAATTCACAAATCGCATACACATTAAATGAAACATATGGTATACCAAGTTGCTTTTTTTACACTGTTCAGATATTTAACACACTCCACCATAAATGTATTTAATTAACAAAGCATATATAAACATATAATTACAATTGTTTAAAGTTGTGTTTCAGTGTATTGTATTCACAATTACCTTATATTTCCTGTATTGCAACACAATATTGTAACACTATACAATATAGTATATTTTCCAATACATAAACCAAATCATACCATATCTAAACAACAAAATGTTAGAGGGTAGTAACATAAATACTCAATAATCAATATTTTATATTTGTAATTTACTAACATCAAATTTTTATTACATATATAATATAATATAACAACTGATAAGAAAATGGTCATACAGGGTCTCCAATAACCAATATGCAAAATATACAACTAAAGAATGTTGCATAAGGGTATTATTATAAAAAGTGTATTATAATAATGTAATACCTAATACAATAAAATAAAATGCACAAAGAAAACAAATAAAAAAAAAAAAAAAAAAAAACTAGTGTAAACAAACTGTTTACAGTAGCAAACATAACATATCTATTTACAAAATTTGACCTTTAGTAATTATTTTAACTAACCTATACACTTCGTTTTGAAACATATTCATTGTTAAAAGGTTTAAAATAGAAATTTCATTTTTATACAACTGACATTTATCTCGCAACAACTTAGATATGCTTATGCTGGTTCATGTAGGGCGAGTATCCAAGTTAAAAGAGGTCTCTAACTGTTTTGATAAGTTCTCGCTGTTCTTACGGCATAATACAGCTCTGATAAAGTTAGAAATCGATATAATCTTGTTACTTGAATTTTGTTGAAGAATAAAATATATTATATAATATTTTTGGAGAGCTAAAGGTGTCTTTGAGAGTGTTGCAGTGTTTAACGACATTTCAAGGCTATTACTGCTCTGCTTCTCTTAAAAGCCTATATCGTTCGTATACTGA
Source organism: Allolobophora icterica (assembly GCA_963556255.1). Classification (NCBI taxonomy): domain Eukaryota; kingdom Metazoa; phylum Annelida; class Clitellata; order Crassiclitellata; family Lumbricidae; genus Allolobophora; species Allolobophora icterica. The sequence goes on from OY744608.1 coordinate 67,756,973, forward strand.
AATCCAGTGGAGGGATAGAACGTATACATATATATTTAATAAATGTTTGAGAGATCATTTTAAAGTGTCCGTTAAAGCGTTGCAGTATGTCCTGTTTAAGACATTTCAAGGCCTTCGCGGTCTTTTACTGCGGAACTTAGCTCAGACCGTTATATTGCTTGTCAGAAGAAAGGTGATTTGCGTCGCTCTCCTCATTTACAGAGGCGTTGAACTGGCGAAATTCGTTTTGCCTGACTCAATAGTTATTTATTTAAAGCCTAAACGTTCTTTAAAAAGTGTTAAGAAAATTACTGAAGAAAAGTACAGCGAGATAATTTAAATGTTGGTGAGACAAAGCAAGATAAGATCAGCTAATATTGAGTTTATTGGGCGTAGGTGTAAAAGAAAAATGAATAAATTATGTGAATAAAACGTCAACATTTATTCGTGATAAATAAATTGTACGATATGTGGACGGATTTCATCATTAGCCATATTTCTAAACTATGTTTAATACTTCATTGTTTATTAGGCTACAACATAGGTTCGACATTAATGGAATCAAATAATCTGTAACTTTGCCTGAAAAATAATTAAAACAAGCACCGAGAAAATACTTTAAAATATCATGAATAAAAACCGGTTTTCATATAGAATAAATAATAATTTTTTTCTAGTAATGTTTTGATAAAAATCGGTCTAATGTCTCTTTGCGACTCGATTCGAGACTCGATGGTCTGAGGGAGAAAGTCTAAGTACGCAGAGGGTGTTTGACTTCTTCCGTACTGCTGTGTCCATGTTTCTACGCCTGTCTCTCTCTCCGTCCGTCTGTCTGTCTGTTTGTGCGTTCTTTAACTGTCGCTCTGTTGCTTTGAGAAGAGTTTCTTCAGTTCATCATCCGATGTTTTGTTCTTCCGCTTGGTCAGATCTTCATCATCCTACAACACCAACGACATCAAATCATGATCTATGAAATCATCTAAAGGTCAATAAAGGCGCTAAAGAAATCTTCGTTAAAATCATATAACACAGCGGTTGTCGATAGTCTAGCGGTTAGCGTGATGGACTGTCGACCTAAAAGTTGAGAGTTCAAATTTATTTTCCACTGGCACCTCATAGCTGTCGGTGGGAAGATAAGTGGGAGAGGGAGAAGGCTGGTTCACGATTGACGAATTTTGAAGAAATGTTGTGCTGTACCACTCGTAGGAGATTAACAGACAGACAGACAGACCGACCGACAGACAGACAGACAGACAGACAGGCAGAAAGATCAATATAAATAAACATATATAATGACACAGAGAGACTGACAGAGATTTTAGATTTTTATGCTGTCGTAACATATCTTGGCGGCCAGTGCGATCTTAAGCCAGTCCTACGCGGATGACCTCCATCGGTGGCAGCTACTGCGGTTCGTGAGATCACCCGGGTTGTGGGGGATTTGGAGGCCTGGATGTCCTCAAACCGTCTACGGTTAAACCCGGCAAAGACCCAATATATCTGGTTTGGTACGCGCCAACAGCTTGCAAAAATTAACTTTGAGGCTCTGTCACTTGACTTCCCCTGGGTTTCCTTTGCCTCCTCAGTACGGGATCTTGGTGTAATTCTGAATCAAGAGCTCACATTCATGCGACATATTAATTTGCTTTGTCGGGACTCTTATTATCAACTTCGTCAGTTAAGGGTAGTCTCCCGCACTCTGACGCAGGCGGCTGCTTCCACCCTTGTCCATGCGCTTGTGGTTTCCCGTTTGGACTATTATAGCGCCATTTCCGCTGGCCTCCCAGCTGCCCGCCTTGGGTGCTTGGATCAGGTTTGCGTGCAGCCGCACGTCTTATTGGTCGCATCCCCAGATTTGGCCAGGTTTCTCTTTATATGCGGGATGTTCTGCACTGGCTCCCTTTCCCGCTGCGGATCGCCTATAGGGTCTCTGCACTGGTTAGGCGTTGTCTGCGGGAGTTGTGTCGCCCTACATCGGGGGTCTTGCGATGATCTGTTCCTCGCTCAGCTGCCCAGGCCGAGCTCTTGGTCCCCCGCACGCGGTCAGCCATTATGCAGCGCCGTTCTTTTTCGGTCGCTGGCCCCGCAACCTGGAATGACCTTCCTGTTGCACTCCGCTTGGTCTCTATGACTCACTCTACCTTGTTTCTTAGAAACTTGAAAACTACTCTCTTTAACCGTGGTTGGACTAGGAGCGCTCCTGAGTAGATCACCTTGAAGAGGCGCTATATAAAAGCTCCTTAGTAATTATAATATCGTCAAACACTTGATAGAACACAAAAAATTGCCAAGTTCACTTAGACACCTCTAAAATGGTTTCATTTACTGCATATATACATGTCAATCACCGCACTCGCTATATGTAACGTTCCCTTTCGGTAATACAATCGACGTCAACGGGTCTAACTGCACTTGCAGCCGAAAGATGTCGCTAATTTATCGTCAATACTAATTGAAATGCAAAGCTTGAATTAGATATCCTAAATATACTTATACTTATGTTATCTCCGATACAGTGGAAATGCACATACAAACTCCGCCAGTGTCGTTTTTGGGTGGTGCCAGTCGTAAGCCTGTTTAAAGGAGGAGGGCGACGCTATTCCTCTCTCTTATGACATTCGCCGTCAAACATGCCGTACACAATCGGTGGAAAGATAAACCAGCGAGGGAGGAAATATGTGGTGACATATAATTCTAATACATGATACAATAGTTGAAAGAAAGACAGACAGACAAACAGACAAGCAGACAGACAGACAAACAGACAAGCAGACAGACAGAAGCATAGTAATGGAGGTACATAGATATACAGTCTCAGAAAGTCATTTAAGCATTCGTTATCACTTTACAATTATATTCATGAATTGCGTTAAATTGTAAGCTAGATCTTGCGATCTTGTAAGGCTCTGCCTGCCGTAAGATGTCGTTAAACACTTGATAATTAAACAACAATATAGCTACTTTACGACACCTTTAATACGCGTTCATGCAGTCCACATAAAAGAAGTCAATCGTAATAATCGCTACAATGCAACATGAGTTTGACTTCGTGCAGGAGTAAGATGTCACTAAATTGAAAGAACAGTACATTAAATGCAAAGATTTTAATTTCATCAATATGATGGAAATGGAGACAATTTCAGAAACATTTTTCTCGACGTCAACGGCCTTTTTTGTCGTAAGATGTGGTTAAACTATCTATCTATCTATCCATCTATCTACCTGACTCTGTGTGTGTCTCTGTGTCTGTCTCTCTGTCTCTGTCTGTCTCTGTCTGTCTGTCTGTCTGTCTGTCTGTCTCTCTGTCTCTCTCTGTCTCTGTGCCTTGTTCATCGTTCGGTATCGTTGGACAGCCCTCACGACTTGACGCAGCGCGTGCGAATACGCTTCTGCCCTGCGCTTACATGTAGCTCCAGTACTATAGAAATATCCGAGTTTACGCTTACGATTACCTATCGACAGATCGGTTTGGATAATAGAGCAAAAACTATAACGCCTGAATTAGACACCTTTAATAAGATGAATCATTATTTTATAACACGCAGGAATTACACTGTCGATGTAACTAAAGCAGAGAAATATTTCCTATAACATGATATTAAAGATAACTACTTGTATAAATACAGTGCATATAAGAATTTAGATGTTTAATCTAAAAGCAAAAAATGCAAAAAATATGTAAAATATATAAAACTCTACAAAAAAACAGAAAACTTCTATTAAAAATTTGATGTTAATAAAAATAGCAGTATTGTTGATAATGGGATCAATGGCAACAGTACGACCGAAAAACCCGCCGGAAGGTGTAAAACTGATAACAGCATTGAAGATCCCGGCAAGAATCCTCGAACTGAAACTTAAAGAAAGACTACAAAGACATCCACCACAGAATCAAAAACAAAGGGAAGACGTCAAAGGCCATTGCTATCATAAGACGTCCCTAAACGCATTCTCTTGAAATGCAGTAAAAGTTTTTGTCAGGCGCACAGAATTACAAAGCCAAAATAATTTCTATCGTCGCCAACGGCCATTGTTGCCATAAGGTGTCGTTAAACTCTAGATCCATCCATGAATTACATTATACAATGTTACATTTCTTTATACTACATGTAGGCTGAAGAAAGGAGGTTGTTCTCAACGGCCCTGCAGGCACCCATAAGATGTCGTTAAAACTAGGAACCACTGCATCCAGTTAATTAACTACCAGAGAAGATTTACGTTAACGGCCGTGGCAGCCACTTCCTAAGAGTCCGTACACTGGTAGTGCCAGTTCAAATATTGGATAAAGGAGAAGGGCGATGTTAGTCGCATTTTTATGACACTGCTTTACTAAACACAATACCTAGATATACATAAAAAATGTACGTAAATTAAACGCTGATGCAATTAAATAAAAAATCTCAAATTAGACACCTCGAATATCGAACTTCATTCTACTATATATAAACGGCATTCACATTGAGTCGATGTATTGTCAATGTTCACCAACAGGGCAAGCAGAAAGACAACACTACTGGTAGCCACAAAATGTGACTAAACGGTGAATTACATTAAGTAATTGTATCGAAACTAGACACCTTTAATAGTATGTTTTATTCCACTATATATTTTTATTCGCGTTCAGTTGAATAATTGGATAAAGGAGGAGGGCGACGCTAATCATCTTTGTTATGACACAGCGTCGTTAAACTGAAACTACTAGTTCAGCGGTTCTCAACCTGTGGGTAGCGACCCTCACGGGGGTCGCCTTACGATTTGGCAGGGGTCGGCTGGAACTTTCAGAAATTTGGATTGCAAAGCTCCATCATATTTCTAGTTATCTGAAATAATATTGTTGGCCTTCTGTAGCTTTGTTTTTTCTTAAAATGTAATGTCTAAACTTTAAATTAAACAGCTGGCATTGAAATTTTTGATCACAATTGTATACAGTCATAGTACACTACACAGTACACAATAAATATTAAGCGTCAAGTGAACATTTCATTTACTAAATTAACTTTTAAATTTTGTAAACTATTACCACCAAAAATTGCAAATGGTTTTGTCGATTAATGATTTATTATGTATGATGCTTATGGATTGTCAAATGGTGAGAAGTGAAATGTATCATAATGGTAGCAAAAATCAATTTTATTGTTGGGGGTCGCCACAACTTTGGAAAAATTGTCAAGGGGTCGCCGCACTAAAAAGGTTGAGAACCGCTGTACTAGTTGAATAATTGTGTGGTAAACTCTTCTATATGTTTTATTGCAATTCCACTTTCAAGCTGCATTATGCCGATCTAGAGCGAACGGTGAGAACTGCACAAACTAATTACTGTCGACGTCCACGGTCTTTGATGCCACGGAATGTCGTTTGAGTACTGGATCCAATCCGAAGCGATATTCAGCAGAAAATTATTACTAATTAGACTAACAAAATACAAGGATATAGAGAATTTTAAACAGAGATATTCCGCTTAATTACACATCTTTAATTGTAATTGTAACCGAACATTTATATAGCGCCACTCAAATCAGCGACGCTCTCGACCCGCATCACTGCCAGAACCGGCAAAAAGAAATGTTTTCAAGCGTATACTACGGAACGGAAGAGGAAAGAGGAGTAGAAGCTCTTGGTGGAGGGACTGGGGAAGACTGTTCCAGGCTGAAGGACCCACATAGACAAAATACTATTCTTTACTATAGTGTTATTATGAATGCCAGTAGCTTTCGGATTTTCTCCGATTATTTATCACAGTCTTCAGATTTATTAGCACAATATCTTTATCATAGACAGTGTCAGCTGTTCTTATACAGTTGATATTGAGAAGGTCTTCTTTGACATCATTTTAATGGTTTCTTTCGGACGCTATAAATTTATCGTTTTCTTTGCAATGTATTTCTGAATTGCCACGAACGGCCTTTTATGTCCTAAGACGACGTTAAACCTTGGAATAATAAAACATACGCAGTAGACTTTTAACTTGGAGTGTCGTATACAGATCAGATTCTATGGGCTTAAAGCTTATAGGCCCCAGGCCCCAGAGGTCATGCTTCTCCAAGGCCACTGGAAAACGGCCCCGCTCCGTGGCTAGCTCCTCAGCCATCGCTCGGATGTGGTAGGGTTCGAATCCACAACAGCCGCCGATGTAGCGAACACCGAGGTTGTAGGCATCGCGTGCGTACTTCTGGATGTCCCAACGAATACAGATACGGGGTTCGAGACCTATGAGGAGAAAGTCCACCCATCCTCATCTGACAAGCATTTGTTGCTTCAGTATAACATGACATGTCATGACATGTGTTAGAACCATAGTCATTGTCTGGTTAGCTGGATGGTTGACCGACCGACTGACTGATTGATAAGACTAATGGACAAATGAGCAAATGAGTGAATGCATTAATGAATGACTGGTTGATTCAATGAGTGAATGAATTATTCAATGGGAGAATGAACGAATGAATGATGAACAGATGAGCGAGAGATTGAGCAAAAGAAAGAATGATCGACTGAATGATTGATTTTTTATTGTTTGGTTGATTGATTAAATCGTTCATCCATTTATAAACTAATGATTGATTAATTGCTTGATTTACCTCCACGTGCTCGAAATACTGTAAGCACCAAAAATACCAGTAATCGTAATCGTAACTGTTTAGCGACATCTTGTGGCTGCAGCGGCCGTAAACATCGACTTTGTACTGCTTTAATGGACCTCCTATCCAAAAATGGAGTTCAATGGACGCCATGGGATATATATATATATATATATATATATATATATATATATATTGTTGGGAGTTGGCCTTCAGCCATCCCGCCATTATCATCCTCACGTGCACTTTCTAACCTTAGTTAAGACGCACCTCGTTTGAAGCTAAATGTGGGATGGTCTCGTTGACTATATATAGCATGGTTCTTGTGTCTACAGGGAGACCGGTTTTAGTTAAGTAAGGCGTAAGACGTGCACTGGTTGTGTCACGCATTGTATGTACCCTTTGTGGTCGTTTTCCGAGAGTGTACCCTACGTGGTCGCTACTCATGTTTAATTGCCGGTTCTCGAGTTGTATCTTCCTTTGTGGAGTTTGTGCAGGCGTCTTCTCGGAGAGTCTGTCTTTTGACGTTTCGTTTGTCTTGTATGTGTGAGTATCGTTTCAATTTTGTACATAGTGTAAATATACGTTTTATCAATATTGCGAAAGTCTTCGTTTTTCTTGTCATTTCTCGTGTCATTCTAACTCACATTTCACCTCTAGACTAACAAGCTAACATATGGGGGCTCGTCCTTAAAAGTCACCGTTTTCCGTTTTGTTAAATTGGAAATTTCAAAATTGGAAATTGGGTCTGCGTATTTGCGTATTTGACGGTTTCTTTGGAAGTTGTACACGTTTTTGTGCATACGACTTTGTATCATGGCTACATTTGGGTCTGATACTTCGACACCAGCTTCTCCGGTTGGGAGTGTCCTTCACTCTCCGGTGACTAAGTCTTTGAGTTTGTACGACATCTTCGATATGTCGGCTGACGAATTAAGGCTTGAATTAGAGAAATTAGATCAAGACACTTGAGGCATGAGCAAGCCTCAAATGCAGAAAGTTCTTGCTAAATTGAGAACGCAGGAAAAAGATGTCTTCCATTTTGGATTTAGACCGCAAGAGATTGGGTCTCGGCAAGCGGTAGAAAAGACTGAATTGACGAAGTTAGATAGTGACAGAGAATTTCAATTGGAGAAATTGAGAATAGAGAGTGAAGACAGAAAGCGAGAACGAGAGGCTGAAGACAGAAAGCGAGAACGAGAGGCTGAAGACAGAAAGGCTGAATTGCAGGAAAAATTGAAGATGGAGGAAAGAGAACGAGTGAGGAAAGCGGAAATGGACAAAATGCAGGCTGAACTGCAAGATAAAGAGAGGCAGAGACAATATGAGTTAGAGCTAAAGCGCATAGAGGCTAAGGTTTTGAACCCAGGTCCCGAACAGGACAAAGATGTGTTTCGCATAGCTTCTGCCATTAAATTGGTCCCTAAATTTGACGAGACAAATATAGAGCATTATATTGTTTCATTTGAGAAGGCTATGACTATTCATAAATTTGCAAGAGATAAATGGACTGCTTTGTTACACCCTCAATTAACTGGTAAAGCTCAACAGGTTTTTTCGGAGTTATCTCTTGAGGACTGTAAGAATTATGACACCCTAAAACAGGCTTTGTTAACTGCATTCGCTAGGGTGCCGGAGTTTTATAGGAAGAGTTTTAGAACTTTGGTTAAGGGTGCTCAGGAGACTTACTCTGCTTTCGCTTTCCGCTTGGCGTTACCTTTTCAAAGGTGGCTGGAAGGTGAAGATGTGTTTAATGACTTGACTAAGGCCTTTGAAGTCTTTAAACTTGAGCAATTTGTGACTTGCTTGCCTGTTGAAATCCATAGATGGATAATTGACAAAAAGCCCGCGACAGTTTCAGCCGCCGCGAAGTTGGCAGACGAATTTGCTATTCTATATAAGCCCTTCCCTGTGCATGCCTCTGTCTTGCATTCGAATGATGAAAAATGGGAAAATTTTGGATTTGGTAGTGATTCGGGTCGTGGAGCTAAAACTCATTGGTCGCCGAAAAATTTTCGTAAAGAGGGCCAATTTCACAAGTCATGGGAATCCCAGATTGTTTGTACTTACTGCGGTAAATCTAATCATGGGGTTTCTTCATGTTACAAATTACATCCAGAATTGAGGTCAAAACGGGATTTCGCTGCTCTGCAGAACACCAGTCCTAAGAATGTAGAATTAGTTATGGGCGTAGATACGTCTGTACAAGTGAAGGATGGGCCGACTAAAATGGTCGACGCTGGCTACTTGTCATTCTGTTCGTCTGGCTATGTGTATACGCCCACTGGACTTTCTCGCAATATTGTTGTGTTAAGAGATACTGGTTCTTTGCAAAGCTTGGCTAGCAAGGAATTATTGCATGCTAATGAGTTCTCTGACACCGGTGAGGTTCGCCTTATTAGAGGTATCTCGGGTGTCACGCTTCGTGTTCCTTTGGTTGAAATTCGAGTTGAGTCTAAATTTGCTAACGGCACCATCTTATGTGGGTTGGTAGACCATTTGCCACCTGGCATTCACGTTCTAATTGGTAACGACTTGGATAGTCCACAAGATGAGATAAATGTGGGAGTGCCTACACGCGCTCAAGTTAAATTGACCGATTCTGGCTCATTACCTGTGTCGCATACTCAGTCTGTAGAAGATAAGTCTGCTGATATAAATGTGCAGTTAGACGTAGACTTGAGTGCCTTATTCAAAGAGTCTACTGCAGTGCATGCTGATTTAACCAATGTAGTGTCGCGCGAGACTTTAATTGATATGCAGAAAGCCGATACATCTTTGCTTCCCTTGTATCAGCCGGTTGAGCGAAGGGATGGGCAGTATATGGAACGCCAATCGTATTCGATTGCTAACGGAATTTTGGTGAGGCAGTGGAAGGATTTAGATACGCCTGATGATTTAGGGTATACGCAAATTGTTGTTCCTACGCAGTTGCGTGCTAAGTTGTTGTACGTTGCTCATGATATGCCTGCAAGTGTGAATGTGTCTGAGTCGCCTAAATTAGAAGAGGTGGTCGCAAATAGTCCTTTGGATATTGTGCAACGGGATGAATTGCTGGGCATGCTTAGTACGATTAAGGGTGTGTTTAGCGATGTACCTGGCAAGACTTCACTTATTGCACACCGTATTGAGTTGATACCTGGTGCACGACCAGTACGACAGACAGCCTATCGGTTGCATCCTGAGCGTATGGCACAGGTAGACAAAGAGATTAAAGGCCTAATTGAAGAAGGCATTGTAGAGGAGTCCGAAAGTGCGTGGGCTTCGCCTATTGTACTTGTACCTAAATCGGATGGGTCTCTGCGGCTGTGCACAGACTTTCGTAAGTTGAATGCGCTTACGGTAGCCGATCCTGAAAATAAGAAGCAGGTTCAATCTTTTCTGGGTTTGCCTGGTTATTACCGCAAGTTCTTGCCGCATTACTCTCAGTTAACGTTACCTCTTACTTTGTTACTTAAGAAAGGTCACAGGTTTACTTGGTCTCCTGAGGCTGAGAATGCATTCATTGATTTGAAGTCTAGGATGGCTTCACGGCCTATACTTAAACCGCCAGATTTTGACAAACCCTTTTATTTGGCTGTAGATGCATCGTACTTTTGTTTGGGAGGTTGTCTATTTCAGATAACGGACGAGATTGAACATCCGGTCTGCTACCTGAGTCGGAAGTTGAGTTCGGCGGAAGTACGCTATTCGACCATTGAGAAGGAGGCACTTGCGCTGGTGGTCGGTGTACGCGCGTTCAGCGTGTACTTTGGTTCCGCTCCAGTGGTTGTTTTTACGGACCATAGTCCACTACAGTTCATAAATCGCATGGCTCCTTCGAATGCGAAACTTTTGCGATGGAGTCTTGAACTCCAACAGTGCTCATTGAACATTAAGCATCGGCGTGTTGCCAGACATATTAAGTCACCCCTCAGTTTAAATGTACGAACTTTTCATATATCTCTACGGACTCATAGATTTTTCTACTAGACTGTTGCTTTGATAAACTTTCGATATAGTTTAAATTCATGTATATTTGTAGTTTTTGCATGGTCGGAAACACTTCTAATGTTTCTTCTTTTTCGTAGTGGGGGGGGGTCTGTTGGGAGTTGGCCTTCAGCCATCCCGCCATTATCATCCTCACGTGCACTTTCTAACCTTAGTTAAGACGCACCTCGTTTGAAGCTAAATGTGGGATGGTCTCGTTGACTATATATAGCATGGTTCTTGTGTCTACAGGGAGACCGGTTTTAGTTAAGTAAGGCGTAAGACGTGCACTGGTTGTGTCACGCATTGTAAGTACCCTTTATGGTCGTTTTCCGAGAGTGTACCCTACGTGGTCGCTACTCATGTTTAATTGCCGGTTCTCGAGTTGTATCTTCCTTTGTGGAGTTTGTGCAGGCGTCTTCTCGGAGAGTCTGTCTTTTGACGTTTCGTTTGTCTTGTATGTGTGAGTATCGTTTCAATTTTGTACATAGTGTAAATATACGTTTTATCAATATTGCGAAAGTCTTCGTTTTTCTTGTCATTTCTCGTATCATTCTAACTCACATTTCACCTCTAGACTAACAAGCTAACAATATATATATATATATATATATATATATATATATATATATATATATATATATATATATATATATATACACTGTGTCCCGATGAAAAGTGGATCCCAAGAAAAAAGTGTCATAACTCGGTCAAAAAACTTTTAGCATTTGCCTGAAATTTTACAAACAACAACATTAGCCATATTACAACCAAATCCTAACGCCGTTTGGAAATGTTGCCGAGTTTGTCAAGTTTGTGAATGTTTGAGACGCAGCCCTGAAAATGGGAAGTTTCCAACGTACAAGTGCCATAAGGAAGTGAAGTTCAGCTACAGCTGGTGTTCAAAATGCCCTTTTTGTTCACGGACACACGACCGTAGACGTGGACGCTACTGTTTGATGGCCCGATCGATGATCACGTGGTCAAACAGCTGCCACTCTTTAATCAGACGCGCCTCCGGTGATCGCTGTCACGAATGCCGGAACGATAAACGCGCTCCTCCAGTACACTCCAGGTTTGGATTTCGCGTCTGTTGCTTCCTTCGTCGAATGTGCGATACATGGACCGCGTAGTCGTCTGTAGTCGCGAATTTTCGTCCCCCTTTGGCGGAGTAGGATCGCGTGGGTCTTTGAAGAAACCCTGGTCGATAGTCACGAGTGGTGTTTCGATTTACAGACAGGCAGACGACGAAAATCTGTTCTGCGTGCGTCCGGTGGCTCAAGGGATAGCCGGACGTGCGTCGTCTAAATCTAATGAAGGATAATGAACGGCAGTGGCGTTAACGTGTGCCGTGGAGGCTACCGATGCTGCTTGGTCAGCGTAGACTTTGAATTGATGTTATCTGTCAGCTATGGGTAAATGCAGTGGCGTAGCTAGGGGGGGGGCAGGGGGGTACATGTGCCCCCGGGCGCCAAGGGAAGGGGGCGCCAAAATGAGGGTTAAGATAAATAATTTTACTCTTAATTTTGATGCAGTTTTAACTAATTTATCACAAATGAATGCATAAGATTTAATTTTAGCGCCCCAAATATATCCAATTATATCCTCATTACTTACAAATAAGTTCTTAGGTGTGATTTTGGCGCCCCATTGAGCACTAAGGGGAAACATGCATGTACTGTCTGTATTTTTCATATTTTATTTCATAAAAAAAATTAAAATTGCCATTCGATTATGTGGAAAATGTGAAATAGTAAAACGGGGGGGGGAGGGGGCGCCAAATTCATAGTTCGTCCCCGGACGCAAAATATCCTAGCTACGCCACTGGGTAAATGTAATGTAAATGTAAATGCAAATGAACGCGATTTTCTATAGCGACCGTATATGGCCTCAACCCTGCCAATTTCTCAATGAATTGATCGTGTGAGATCATTCACCACCGCTGCCCTTTTGAATGGGCGCCACGCCATTTAAGGTCCCCGTGTACAAATCGTGCTAGCCCGAGATTTAAATCTCTGAAAATAGGCCACCTTCGGGAAGCGAACCGAGTAGTTTGGGACGCAGCCTACGCTCTTGCTGATGTAGCTAAGTGGGAATCCGTTGGTTGGATATACGTGTGTGCGTGGGACTGCAACTGGTGACTTCTCTAGTTTTGCTATGCATTGTTTGGCTTGCTGATGAATTTATTTTCGTAATGAAAATAAATATGTAAGCTAGGGCAGAGATCGGCTCTTATTAGTCTTTTCTTGTTGTCGCGCTATATTAATTTTAAAGTGAGATTACAATTAATTGTTGAACCGCCTCGTTTGACCTCAAAGGCCGTTGACGTCAATTATGGTAAAAGAAACTTTTGTATTTTTGTAATCTCGCTGTAACTGGAAGCAATTTGTTGTACTATTAACCCTCAGGCTACCAAGGTTTTTTTGCGACATCGGCTACCAAGGGGGGGGGGTGGTTACCACCCCCCCCGGAATTTCGTGTTTGGTTTAAGATATCATATCATGTAATACAGCATTTGATTCAGCATTCATTTCTGAAAAGAATGGTATATTTAGTTGTAAAATATATGAATGCATCTCGAAATTATATAGTTTTTAACAAAGGCACCGGTCCATTTAACGATATCTGATATTATCGCACACAATTTGTACTATTGATCAATTAATATTATGACGTAAGGCCCTACATCGACACGCAAGACTGATATATATATATATATATATATATATATATATATATATATATATATATATGCACACACACATTATTACCGGTATATGTGTGTGTATATATATATGCCCATAGACAATTACGATTGTTACGTAAATACCTGGACAAAAATATATAAATGATGTGGGTTTTGAAAATGAACTATGTATCCAAGAATATTCTAAATATAATAAATATAATGAGGCTTAATTTTCAACAATACAAACTATTCCAAAGTCTGTTTTAGTTACAGGCAAAACCTAAAGGTGTGCAGCTATATCAACATGAAAGAAGAAATTATGTAATTTTTCCCGGCAGTCAAATACGTCAGTGGTCCTTGCAGTTGTTGCAAGTTACTTTCATTGTTTTGTGCGAATGCTTCCTGCAAACCGGCTTCTTGAACACTTCACAGCACTACTTTACTCTGTTAGTATTCTGCTTCAACTGTTTATAGCCCTTCCCCATACCCAACCATATCGGTTTACGTTGTGATATTGCATCAGTGATTTTCACACTGAAAAAGCGTATTATTATTCATTATGATCACTTCCGGTTATCAAAAGACAAATAACTAAGCAAGTAAATATAACCCTAAATTCCCTCTAAAGAATGGCATAGTTGTTTCTCTTCCAGAAAGAATAATGAATACCTTTATAGTCGACAACAGCTAACAGCTGACGAGAGAAATTCCTGATTTCATAAGTGGTACCTAGGCTATATCGGGTATAACTTTTTTATGGCGTGGGATATCATCATGACTTTTACCTCAAAATTTGCGCAAATGGACCCCCTACAGCTACCTAAAATGTGAAAATTATATTCCATGTGCATAAAAAGTTTTTCCAGAAAAACGTAGGGGGGGGTGGTAACCACCCCCCCCCTTGGTAGCCCGAGGGTTAAGAGAACACGCGATTCAGGAATATGTATATCTCAATTGAAAGCTTTTTAAAGGTGTCTAAATTGAACGTTTTCATTTTATACTTTTAACGACAGGTGTCCGTGTTGCGAGAGCTTGTGGCTAGGTAGAGAAATGATCACGGAGCGCTAGATAAATCTAGTTCCAATTACATACCTAGTAAAATATTTCCAGTGTTTTTTTTTTCGATTTTCGTCAATCGCGTTCAGTTATTCGGTCATACAGATTGATGACTTGTACTGAAGAGTAAAATTAAGGTAAACTGACGAACAGGCAACCGCAAGATGTCGTTGAACATGGACGCTAGTATTTTAAACGCAAAGTTCAAATTAAACAGTTTTAATAACACATTGTATCATTTGATGGTAAGCACAACTGCATCAAAAAATTATTTTATCTATAAGGTCTCATTGTATGTCGTTAAAAAATGAATAATAGTCACATCGTAGTGTACTGTTTTCACACCTCTACTTAGTGTCCCTCGGAAGCTATAAACAATTGTCTTCACATAAGATTAACTTTGCGAAAATAGGACAGCAATCTGGATAACGAAAAAACGAACAATGGAACATTCTGGATGAAAAAAACTGTAAACTAATAATAATAATAATAATAATAATGATAATGATAATGATAATGATAATGATAATGATAATGATAATGATAATGATAATGATAATGATAATGATAATGATAATAATAATAATAATAATAATAATAATAATAATAATAATAATAATAATAATAATAATAATAATAATAATAATAATAATAATGATAATAATAATAATAACAATAATAATAATAATAATAATAATCCGTTCTTTAATTAAGCGCCTGCAAACGCACTGCGCTGTACAGTGAACATACATTATAGTAGAAACGGCAGCCACGCAGGGCGCCTTACATACATGTATTAAGTAGAAACACATGATAACAGTTTTACAGGAGTCGAATATAACTGCTTGGGCGGCAGCCAAACGGCGCCATTATGTCCTACTATTCATTTCACCACCGCTGCTGCCTAGCGAGTGGAAGGCTGAATAAACCTTGCGGGGGTCTACTGGGTTCGATCTTGGTACCTTCAGCTCTTCACGCCAGTGTGTTATCCATTACTCTACGGACCCCCCCCCCAATATTAATAATAATAATAATAATATTCTTTTCTTATTAATTCAAACCGACAAACGCAGTAAGATCACATGAGACATGACAGCACATTAATTTTATCAATATCTTACTAAACACATGTTATGGCGCCCGTCCGAGGGGTTGCGGGAATCGAACCGCGTACTGCTGCTCTCCTGTTGCTCTTCTGGCTACAAGTGTTACTCTATCCACCCACCCCGTTACATATGGGCTTTATTTGTAACATGTAAAAATTGATATCAACGGTCCTGGCAGCCGAAAAATGTCGTAAAATAATAGAAAGGACTAGATTAAAAAAAGCTTAATTTAGACACCTTTACTAAGGTGCTATATTTAATTATATGTTTTGCGCCGTTAATTTCTTTAATAGTTAAATTACGCTGCAAGTGAGGTTGATGTCATCGGAGCTGGCAGCCCTAAGATGTCGTTAAACAATGAAAACGATTAGCTCCTCAGCAATGGCTCGGATGTGGTAGGGTTCGAATCCGCAGCAGCCGCCGATGTAGCGGACACCGAGGTTGTAGGCATCGCGTGCGTACTTCTGGATGTCCCAACGAGTACAGGTACGGGGTTTGAGACCTATGAGGAGAAAGTCCACCCATCCTCATCTGACAAGCATTTCTTGCTTCAGTATAACATGATATGTTGTGTCATGTGTTAGAACCATAGTCATTGTCTGGTAAGTTGGATGGTTGACCGACTGACTGACTGACTGACTGATTGATTGATAAGACTAATGGACAAATGAGCAAATAAGTGAATGCATTAATGAATGACTGGTTGTTTCAATGAGTGAATGATTTATTTAATGAACGAATTAATGATGAACAGATGAGCGAGAGATTGAGCAAAACAAGGAATGATCGACTGAATGATTGATTTTTTATTGTTTGGTTGATTGATTAAATCGTTCATCCATTTATAAACTGATGATTGATTAATTGCTTGATTTACCTCCACGTGCTCGAAATGCTGTAAACACCACAAAGACCAGTAATCGTAATCGTAACTGTTTAGCGACATCTTCTGGCTGTCGCGGCCGTCAACATCGACTTGGACTGCTTTAATGGACATCCTATCCAAAAATGGAGTTCAGTGGACGCAATGGAAAATATATATATATATATATATATATATATATATATATATATATATATATATATATATAAGAATGAAAGCGTTTTACGGGTGTTTAAATGTGACGTTGTATTTCATGTTTTAATGTAAATTGTGTGGCGACATCTTAGGACTGTAAGTCGACTATGCCTCTCCTTATATACTTGTCACTCCGCAATTTAACGCAATCGGTGACCATATAAAATAGCATGAAAACCTTTTAAGGGTGTTTAGGCATAGCTTTGCATTTCATTTTTTTATATCAAAGATGTCTTATTGTAATATAAATTATTTCATAATGTTAATGGTTGTGAAGTGTTTTGGCTTCCACTGTCGTTAGTGTCGACTCTACACTGCCTCAATTAATTTATGTTAAGCCATCTATATACTACTGACGATCTGTAGTTCCATGTTTAATCGAATTCAATCCAGTTAAAGCCAATCTAATCCAACCAAATCAATGGCAGGATTGGCTGTCGATCGTTGAATATGTCGTTTGAAATACACTTTTTAGTAAAGCTGTCTAAACTCAGTTTTCTTAATTTAATGTGCACTGTATTTTATTTTAAATAGCAAAGGCGAATGGAGTCATGGCAGGACAAAATACCACATGGAAGACCAAACAAATAAGTTTGAAGGCCAAATTAAATATCTTTAAAACATGTTGAAAGATGCAGGAGCGAGTCATGTTGGAGATAAGCCCTGTGAATATGAGGGAGGAGTCAAGTGTGACACCCAAGTGTGTGTGTGTGCGTGGGTGCGTGCGTGCGTGCGCGTGTGTGTGTGTGTGTGTGTGTGTGTAGTCTATGTTTAACGACGGCGCCCTCCTTCTTTATCTAGTCTTAGGACTGGCACTACCAGATAGCGGTTAGTGGCGTTGTGTGTGTTGGAGTTGAATAGATTGATCCATAGTTTCAATAACAATTCTTAGGGCAACAGAGGCAATTCGCTCAGTTTTTACTGGCGATTGAATGCGATTGAAATCTAAATATCGTAACGGAGACAGTTATTACAGGGGTGTTTAAATCAGATACATATTATTATAATCTGTATATTTGCTCATTTCTGGAACGTCGCACTTTCTAACTTGATTTTATATGCAGCTCATTAAAAACACATTAAATTAAATCTCAATCTATTGCTGTAATGATGATAATGATAATGATGATGATGACAACGAAGAAGATGGCAATGATGATGATGATGACGATAACTACGACGACGACGATGATGCTTATGATGATGAGGATGATTTTGATTATGATGATGTCGTTGATGATGATGATCACGGTATAATAATAATAATAATATTCGTTTAATATCTTCAAACTGACAATAACGCAGTATGATTACAAATCAGTATGAACGGATGATCACAAGTTATTACAGGAGTCGAATTTAACTGTACATGGCAGCCATGCAAGGCGCCCACTACGTCCTACATCTCATTTTAACAAACGCGCCATCTCGCGAATGTAAGGCTGAGTGGACCTAAATTTGAGAGGGTTGCGGGAAGCGACCCCGCTACCGCTTGCTCTTCACGCCACTGATGTTACCACTATTCTATGGACCCCCTAGTCTGTAAGGTCTGAAACCAGGGCCGATGCCTGATCCTTCAGGGTGGTAATATTCTGTCTCCTTGCAGGGAGTTTTCCCTGGCAGATGGCCGAAATCGACGGCGACCCCCTCTTCGACTGTTTCGCCCTGTGGCAGACAGGGGGAACCGATCAAGTTCCGGAACACTGGAGCCGATTTACTCCCGTATTAATGCGCCTCTTCCGCCGCGTTTTGGAAATCCGCCCTGAAAATGAGGTCGCCAGTTCAAACGGTTTTTAAATACACCGAGCACGCGTGGGTGGTCAAGACCCCCCCACGTAGATCAGGACCACACACAGCGGCGGAGAAGGGTCAATCCGGATGTAGATTGTCTAGGTATGTAAGGGGAATCAGTGGGTCGAATGCAGGGACGAGGACAGGGTGGGTCAAAAAGCGATGACCAGGGCGATGACTCGGATAAAATGAACGGTTAGCCAAAGTCAGCGAATGGTTGCTGAAGCAAATATCATCATCCCCATCGTCGGCTTTCTAACCCTTGTTCGGCCAAAGCATAGAGTTAAATCTGTAACCCTTCTTAATCTGATATGAGTTTCGTTTTATTACTTCACCTATTAAGTCTCAATGTAGCTCATTCTTTCCGCCTTCATCTCAAAATCGTCCAATCCGTCGCCATCCAAACATTCTCGTCTTCAACGAAACCCATTTTTAACGGCCCTCTACTTCCTGGCTCTGGTCTCTATGGCAGCCGGACTCCAGGTAGTACCCGGAGTCAGTCGCTAAGGAGTTAGCGACTGACTTGATGAGTTAGCGACTGACTTAGCGACTCAGTCGACTAAGTCGCATGCTTATCGACTGACTAAGTCGCTTAGACTTATCGACTGACTTAGCGACTTGCTATCGACTTCTCATGTAATCTGGTATGTCATACCTGATTATGTTACAATAAAATACATTTTACCGCATACTTTACTGAGCGTGCCATCATTTCCGTGGACATTAGATGGGACCCATACACTGGCATAAACTTTTCCAAAATATTGGTGGAGGGGGGAATTTGGTTAGTCATTCTACACTTGTTGCATATGGTGTAAGTCCATCTCAGTTATTGGGGGGGCACGTGCCCCGCCTCCCTTCCAGAGTCTACGCCTATGGACCCATATGAATTCGATACCGGTTCAATGTGGGAATATGGGTCCTACATGGGCTCCGCTTCATATGCGCATGCCCGATGACTGAAAATTAATGCTAATGCGAATTTGTGACGCATTTGAGTGTTTATAAAAGGAATAGAGCATACCACTAAGTCCAAGGCAGTGATATTTCAGTTTTGAAAATAATTACAGTTTCGGTTTTAATTCAGTTTTTGGCTCGTAATTCAGTACAAGTTTCAGTTCTGAAATAATTTCAGTTGTTATTACAGTTTCAATTCTGAAATAATTTCCGTGTTCGTTTCAGTAACTGGAAAATTTCAGTTCCGGTAGCTACATAGATATTATTTGCATTGATAGACGTACAATCAATTATATGTTATTGGCTGTTAAGAAGACTTAATAGAAGCACTGTCCTGTTATTGTTTACTTGGGAAAGCGATTAAAACAACAAGCAAAATATTGTGAACGAAGTCGCTAGCAGTCGATAGCTAAGCGACTGGTTTCGACTTGAGGGCTTAACGGCGGCGGCGGCGGCGGATGGCGGCGGCGCCGGGGACTAACTCCAGGCTTCCCCTGACATCTCTAGACAACCCTTCTGACATGACGCAGCGCCTCCTGAATAATTTGGTGTCCTGCGTTAATTTTAGAGTTGCGCTTTATAAATTTTGGGTCTACCATTTCGATTAATATTCCTTCTCACTAAAAATTACCCTGCTCCCTTTTTCTCAGCGAGTTTCACTTTTTGCTATGTAACATGTTACCGGTCTCATCTTCTGTATATTGTCCCGATTGTGGCTTGGTTTTGGCGGTTGATGCTCTATGCTGACTGTCCATACTAGAGGTGAAAAAACTTTTTAGGTAGGCCTATTTGGTTTTAAACAAAACCAAAAGAAAAAGAAAACCACAACATTTCTTTTGTTTAAAAAAATAAATTTCTTATTTTTGTAGAAGTTATTTTAATAACATTGATTTAATGATTTTGCTTTTTAATTTTCGGAAATCGCAGTTAACTGAATTAAACTGAGTTGGAGCTCTTGTTCATGCCATTTTTCATGAATTTTATGATCCGAAATCCGAAAATGATCCGAAATCCGAAAATCTTAAAAACAACCAAAACAACCACAACCATAAAAACTGTATATTGTCCCGATTGTGGCTTGGTTTTGGCGGTTGATGCTCTATGCATAAAACACCGGCGCTATAGAAGTTACTAATAAAATTCCAATTACGTAGTGTACGTATATATATATATATATATATATATATATATATATATATATATATATATATATATATATATATATATATATATATATATATATACGCAGACTACGCTTAATATAGCGTCTTTCTGCATCGACCTAAATGATGTCAGAGTCATTAGGAGTAAAATATTCATCAGTGTGAGAACAGTTCTAAGAAAACTAGGACAGTTATGACTTGTTGTGTTATGACATGTTATGACATGTTATGTTGTGCTGTGCTATGCTATATTACGCTACATTATCTTTTGCTATGCTTTGGAATGTTCTGTCACTTTATATTGTGTAATTGTAATGTAAGCTCTGCTCATTGCTAGCAATGTAACGAACCAGTTCATTAGACCCAACAAGAGCGAAATATGCCATCAAATAAAATCATTTATTATTGCAACCAATTAAGAATAAAACAGCGACAGTAAGGTAAAGATTGAGGTAATGTATTCATAAATCTATTTATAAATTTTTATGTACAATTAATACGTGTACGAATCATTGTTTAACGACAACTTATGCCAATGGGGTCTACTAGATAGAAAAACGCCTCAACCGAAGATTAATATAGTGGAATGGTGAATCTTCCTAAAGGTGTCTAAGTCTAACTTCATATTTAATGCGCGGTCGTTTCCAGAAATGCTTTATTTACTTAATTTGTTTTATTCTAGTGTTGAACGTCGTCATAAGACAGCAACGATGTTGACGATGATTCGAAAGACAAGATATAATTATGATTTTCAATTTTTAACGGCGTCGTATGACAATAAAGGCATTTGACCGCAATTTGAACGTGTATACAAATAGTAGGTCTATTATAATATTTTACATGTAGTATTTTATTAAAGTTCCTTTTGCTTGGAGAATGTTCCTTTGTTCACTAACCTTTGACGCAAGTAGGATATTTATCACATGATACAACGTGTTATTAAAAGTGTGTGATTTGAGAATTGTATTTCAAATACTAGCGTCCATGTTGAACGACCTCTAGCGGCTGCCTGTTCATCAAGCCATCAATCTATATGATCGAATGATTGAAAGTGATTGACAAGCATCGACACAAAAAACGGGGAAAATTTTCCTTGGTATGTAATTGGAACTCTGTGTAGAAAGTTTATCTAGCGCTACGTTTATAATTTTTCCAACAAGTCACAACTTCTCTCTGCCAGATAAGGACTCGTTGAACTTTCTTCTTTGATTGTTATTCAAAAACATAAACTAAACTCAAACCAATAATTAGAGGTCACGATGAACCTTAGCTTTAGTTCTATAGAAATTACCGAGTTTACGCATACAATTGTCTATAGACAGAAAAGTTTGGAAAATTGAGCATAAACTACAACGTCCGAATTAGACACTTTTAATAAGAGGAATCATTGCTTTATATTAATAAGGAAGTAAGCTGCCGATTACCTCAGAAGGATATCTGAGAATTGGGAATGCCACAAGATGTCGCTAAACGCAAGGACTACAATCAACTATAATAACTCAAAATACACACCTTTAATTATTATCTTCATAAACTATATAAGCTTGTCAGAAGAAGGTTTACGAATTTCACATTGTGTATTACTTTGGAAAAATAGCATAAATGTAGTACTGGATCCAGAAATGTTTCCTAACATGATTTAAAAAATAACCTATTGTGTAAATACAGTGTAAATAAGAAATTACGTGTGTAGTGTAAAAGCAAAAGAATTCCAAAAATAATATATAAAATATAAAAAACTATCATATATAAATATATATATTATGTATATATATTCGTCACTGCCCGTACTGCGATAGTGCTAGTCCCAAGCTAGGCTAAAGGAGATGGGATGATAATCATATTTTGTGACACCACGTTATTAAACGCCACCTAGACGTTTGGTTCAATCATAATCGAAATCGCGGGAACCAGCTTAATCACAAAGCTCTCAATCAAATCATAATCGACAGGCGGGTCAAGATCCAAGCAGGCAGACAGTCAGACGGCTAAGGTAGGTGGTGTTTAGGGTGGAAACGGTGAGGAAGGTAAGTGGCAGAGGAGGTATCGTGACAGGATTTGTGAAAGAGCACTATTTTCAGTTTTGAGAAGTGATATTTTACTTCTAAAAATAATTCCTAATTCAGTTCTGAGCTCTTCAATTTTACTTTTAATTCTAATTTATTTCACAAATAATTTTACTTATCGTTCCTATTTTGGTTCTCAAATAATTTTAGTTCTTATTTCAGTTTTTTTTCATATAATTATTAATTTCAGCGTTGTAAAAGTAAGCAACGCTTGCATAGAGAAGCACACCAAACTTGTCTCGAGAAAGAAAAACTGTTTGAAGTAAAACGAGGGATGTAACGTTAGTCTAACAATGTAGCATTAAATAGGCTAGTAATTTGAATTTTGAGTCAAGTGTGGTAACCATTTTAGAAAGCGAAGGATTATCTTGTAGCAGCGTAACCGGATACTGTATGGCAACCATATCCGAATTCATTCGAATCGGTCGACCATGTGTCGATTCGCCGTTGAAAACAACCCCTATTGGGGACTTCATCGGACCTTCAGCGACGCTGGTATATCTGCACTGATAGACTTACGTTTAACCCCTTGTTTTTCTTCAAAACGTTTTCTTCTTTCTCGAGATAAGTTTGGTGTGCTTCTCTGTGCAAGCGTTGCATATGAGAATGGTATGCGTTGCGTAGCGCCTTCATCTCAACCGATGTATCAAGTGGATTACCCATGCATACAATTTTACTCGCCTTCGTCTCAACTTAAGCGCCACAGGAAGTAAAATGATTTTAGTTCTGAAAATAATTCCTAATTTCATTCATAATTTTAATTCATATTTCAATTCCTAATTTCGTTTTTGCTGCTGAAATAATGCCTACTTTTACTTCTAGTTTTCGTTAACGAAATCATTTGTTTTTACTTCTAATTTTAGTTTTCATTAACGAAAATATAACTGATTACCACTAAATAAATTAGTTCAAATTAGACACCTTTAACAGAGTTTCATTACACTATATATAAGGCTGTTAAACGCGTTCAATACAGTGTCTTTATGATCATCATCATAATATAAAAGCAATATAAATGAGAGTATAAATGTTCGATTAGAATAGAATAGAATAGAATAGAATAGAATCTTCTTTAATAGAACCTATTGCAAACCGCATTTTGGTGTACAGTAACATCAAACGTGTCAATACAGATTATATGTATATGAGACTGCTAATCAACTATTATTAACTACTAATATTTATCTCATATAATTCCCCATTTGTATTGTTTTTTTTAACCCAATCTGTATACTAAGCTGCTTCATAGAGCATCGGCATCCTGATGATGAACGTTTTTCTATCCAAGCTATCAGCGATCGGGATTTCCAGATCGTAATGTAAACTTATGTAAACTTATGTGTATAATAATATACACATAGTTTACGATGTTTTGCAAGAGAGAGAGAGACAGACAGGCAGACAGACAGACAGACAGAGACAGACAGACAGAGGCAGACAGAGTCAGACAGAGAGAAATATTGGAGTTTACTCTTACGATTACCTATAACCAGATAAGTTTGGATAATAGCGCATAAACTATAAAGCTCGTTTTATACATCATTAATAAGCAGATTCATTGCACTATAACAGAGAGAAACCACGCAGCCGATTAGGTCCATGTTGTCCAATGAATCTATGTAATAGGAGAACCTGTTTTGGACAGAAAGAGATGACTAGTTGGGTGTCAGTAGCATTTTGGTGACGATCGAATGATGATAACTTAATGATCTGAGTGGAGTAGTGTAGACTGTAGAGGATGAACAAAAGGGATCCAAGAACAGAACCTTGCGGAACTCCACAGGTGAGAGCTAGGGCATGATTGGGATGAGATCTCCGATGTTTTAACCGAGAAAGAGCGGAAAGAGAGATGGGACTGAATCCAGAGGAGAGCAGTGTCAGTAAAACCGAACCAGGTTGACAGTCTTTGTAGTAAGATGTTGGGGTCAATAGTTTAGAAAGCTGCAGAATATCAAGAAGGCAGAGACAAGAGACCTAAAGAGTGCTTGAAAAAGAGGGGGAAATTGCCAGTAGATAAAGGAGAGGTTGATTATTTTGGTAATTATGGGAACAAGGATAAATGCACAGTAAGGAGGTAGGTATAGGATCGAGTTCGGACTGCTTGTTTGGAAGAGATTGCAATAAAATGGGATACTTTAGTCTCTGATGCTGGTTGGAAGGCCGTAGCAACTAGGTTGTGCAGCAACTAGGTATTTATTCGTGGCAGCTTATAGGGCAGAGAGCAGTTGAGGATCAGCCGTAAGGTTTCGCTAAACACGCCTACAACTAACTCAAAAAGCTCAATTATTATTAGACACCTCGAATATTAGGCTTCTATCTACTATATATACTCGACAGGTCATTTTGAATCACTAACCTTCTCGCATAAAACTAAACAAAGAACTGTGCTGGTGGTCAGAAGATGTCGCTAAACGGCGAATGAAACTAAATAAATGAGTTCAAATCAGACACCTTTAATAGTTTGTTTCATTCCACTATATCTTAATCTGTTGTCGAGTTCAGTACCAATGCATCATCTAATGGCTTAAGTGTTCGGTTTCAATTGCAATTACAAGCTGCATTATGCAAAACGAAATAATTTCTGTCGACGTCAACGCCCTTTGTTGCCATAAGATGTCGTTAAACTCTCGATCTTATCCTATCCTCAGTTGTAACAAAAGTAGGTTTACGTCAACGGCGCTTGCGGCCACAAGAGGTCGTTAAATATGGGAACTACTACAGGGCGAAATAAGAAACGTCACTTAAAACACCCTTATATAAAAGGAATCGATTTAAGAATGTATCCTTAGAACTTCGATATGTATCTCCACTTAGTTACGATGTACGTTGTAAATTGTGTTGATGTCCACGGTCTTTGAATCCACGGGATGTCAATGAACTGTTAGATCCAATCTGAAGCGATATTTAGCAGAAAATTAGTACTAATTAGACTGAAAATCCCAGAATGCAGAGATTTTTAAATAGAGATATACCGCTTGATTACACACCTGCAATACTTGGCTTCACTCTAGTCCCCGGCGCCGCCGCCATCCGCCGCCGCCGCCGCCGCTAAGCCCTCAAGTCGAAACCAGTCGCTAAGCTATCGACTGCTAGCGACTTCGTTCACTTAACATTTTGCTTGTTGTTTTAATCGCGTTTCCAAGTAAAGAATGAATGACAGATCAGTTTTTCTACTATAGTTAACAGCTGGTAACATTATAATCAATTGTCTATCAATGCAAATATATCTATGTATCTTGCGCTCCGCTGCGCGCCTTATTGCCCAAATACCATATTTTGGCCAAGTGTTAAACTATAAGCTGAAGGTCCTGCATTGGCTCCCTGTACGACAGCGCATTGAGTACAGGATCGCCTCCTTGGGTAGGCGGTGTCAACTGGGTCTTGCTCCATCATACTTGATAGACCCCTTCCGGCCTGTGTCGGCTACTCGGACTGCTCGAGTCCTCCGCTAGCCGGGAGGGGGTGCTCTCGGTCCCGTTTGCCCGTACTGCTATGATGCAGACCCGCGCATTCTCGGTGGTCGACCCGACCATATGGAATGGCCTTCCTCCTGAGTTGCGCCTACATCCTAGGTCTTCCTCTGGCACCTTCTATGACCGCCTGAAAAACTGTTCTTTTTGGCCGTGCTGGAGTCGGGAGCACCTCTGAGTAGTTCTCTTGAAGAGTTGCTATATAAATCTATGAATGAATGAATGAATGAATGAATGAATGAATGAATGAATGAATGAATGAATGAATGAATGAATGAAAACTGAAACTGACATTTTCGAGTAACTGAAATGAAAACGGAAATTATTTCAAAACTTAAACTTGAACTGAAATAGAAATTACGAACCCAAAACTGAATTAATTTAAAACTGAAGCTTTAATTATTTTCAAAACTGAAATATCACTGGTTTGGACTTAGTGGTATACTTTATTCCTTTTATAAACACTTAAAAGCGTCACAAATTCACATTAACATTAATTTTCAGTCATCGGACTGTCCTCTTTCTGCATGTCCACATGGAGCGGAGCCCACGTAGGACCCAAATTGGACCCGTATAGAGTTCATAGGGTTCCCATCTAATGTCCACGGAAATGACTGCACGGTCAGTTCAGTATGCGGTAAAATGCATTATATTGTTAGGTAATCAGGTACGTCCAATAGACATGCCTGATTACCTCAGAAGTCGATAGTAAGTCGCTAAGTCAGTCGATAAGTCTAAGCGACTTAGTCAGTCGATAAGCATGCGACTTAGTCGACTGAGTCGCTAAGTCAGTCGCTAACTCATCAAGTCAGTCGGTAACTCCTTAGCGACTGACTCCGGGTACTACTTCACTCCACTACAAGTACATGAATTTTTAAAACGGCAGAACAGCTGTATTTTACCAAAAATAATTTCTGCCGACTTAAACAGCCTTTGTTGCCATAACATGTCGTTAAACTCCATACATCCAGCAGCATTGGGATTTTATCCAATTATTTATCACTGTCATCACAGTGTCACGCAGTTTCATGAGTCTTAAACTTTCATCTTTCGCTATTTACGCCACTGTCCGTAATCTGGTCGGTCTAAGCTCGAAATACTGCAAACACCTCTAAGACCAGTAATCGTAATTGTAAGTATTTAGCGACATCTTGTGGCTGCCACGACCGTTAATGTCGATTTTGCACTGCTTCGTAATTTGCATAAGATTGAATACAGTTGACGAAAATTACACAATGAAAACGTTTTACGGGTGTTGAAATGTGGCGTTGTTTTTCATGTTTTAATATCAATTGAAGGGCTTGCCTCAATAACCAGGTATGTCGACATATCTGGTTTATGTGAAAAAGTATGCCAGCGTGCTTGGAATATTGTATTCTATATACCATGCAAATTTGGTGCAAATCTGATTATTTTTGAATTGGCTTATGGATAAAACAGTTTGTCGACATTATGGTATTTAGCAATTAGCAGCCGGCAGCGTTACTCCAATGCAATAACCCGGTATGATAACAAAAATTGTCGTTTTTTCTTGTAATCTTTGCATTAAAACCGGTGCAATAATGAGGTTATTTGACATACCCGGTTATTGTCTCTTTCTTACTCTACAATTCACTGATTTTGAGTTATTTTTTCTTACTGTAATGTAGCTATGATGACTTACCTTCTTATTGCACGATTAAAAATTGGTACTGTGTGCTAGTCACCATTTGGTGCAAGAATAAGGTATGTCGACTAACAGCATACGATTTTTGCTTCAAACTGGGTTATTGCTGCAAGCCCTTCAATTGTTTGACGACATCTTTGGACTATCACGACCGTTTAAGTCGACTTTGCATTTGCCTGGTAATAATAATCCAAGTCTCCAACTGAGCGCAATTGGCGAATATATGAAATAAAATGAAAACGTTTTACAGGTGTTAAAATGTAACTCTGTATTTCAAAATCAGGTGTTTCTTATTGTAGAAGATCTATGAAGTGTTTTGGCTGCCACGGTCATTAAGCTAAAGCCCTGTGATTAGCTTTCGAGTGGCGCTTCATAAATTTGGAGATTACAATTACTGAAAATCAAATGGCTGACGACGCGAGACCAATTTAGCGTCCAACCTATCTTTTTAAAATCGACGAAGATTGCGAAGGTTGTGTCAAAGCAGTTGGCATTTCATCTGGTGAAGAATCCCGCCAATTGTTGTTTCGGGATATGACATTGAATGAGTTTTCACGGAGGCGCAATATAAATCTGCAGTCAGAAATTTATTCACTGCATCAAAGTATAACGACGTTTTTTGGCTGCTATTGCTGTTTATGTCTTTAAATTAAATTGCTATTTTTTTCTCTTCTAAATCTAAAGCTGGATTTACTTTTTCAGTGTTTAACGTCATCTTGCGGCTGCCAGAGCCGTTAACAATAACGCCGCCTATGTTGAACTTGAAATCGGCGCTATGTTAATAAGTACTTATTAATTTAATCAATTCGTCTGCACGATGCAGAGTTTAACTACAATGATGTCATCGATGGAGATTGCATAAATATTATGTTATAACTCTATTGAATAACGTCAACGAAATTATTTGTACCTTTGAGTGACACTGTTTTAAAGGTGTCAGAATGAAGGCTGGTGTCAACCCAATCTCATCTTATAATTTACTTTATTGCAACGACATTTTGTGGCTGCCATCATAACCTTTGACAGTGACGCCATCGAAGAAATCTGTATAATTTTAGTTTATATTCGTTTATTTAATGAAACAACAGGCAAAGCGCTGAAGTTTACATAAAAGCAGAACGGAAGGAGAAATAGCTTAGTAAGAGTTGGAGGGTAATATATGATATATCAGGTTATTTTAGTCCTTAATAATATCGTTCAAGAACCTCCATTAAAACACCTTTAAAACAGTTTAACTCAAAGGTATAAATACTTTCGTATTACGTGAGGTTGGAAGTTCGAGGCACATCCCAGCTTCACTTAAAAAAATTAAATTAAATTGTTGATAACGTGAGCGAAAAAACGCTACTTGTACACAAAATATCCTATCAACGTCAACGTCCTTTGATGTCATAAGACGATGTTAAACTTCTAGTATCAAACCCCGTCAGGTAACCGAGCCAATGCCTTACACTCGGATGGTGCTAGGCCGAATCCTGCATGGAAGAGGAGGGCGACGCTAATCATCTTTGCAATGACACAACGTCTTGAAGAAGAAACTGCATACCTACCAGTTGCGAGATTTACATGAACGATTTTCTTAACAGGATTCCAGAAATCATATATAACCATCTTAATATGTAGTCCGAGAATGACAATGTAATGCACAGTGTTTACACACCTTTAAAACATTTTCAATATTGCTATATATAATGATCAGTTGCCTAAAATATTAACTATTTGGTTTCCTCATTCAAAGTCAATTGATCCGCATTGGAATATTTGCCATTTTATGGCGAAAAAACTCAAGAAAATTATATTATTATTCACGTCAACGGCCGCCACAAGATGTTAAGAAGAAGAAATGCGAAGAAAGAAGAAGAAGAATGCGAATGCGAATGCGAATGCGAAGAAGAATGCGAAGAAGAATGCGAAGAAGAATGCGAAGAAGAAGAATGCGAAGAAGAATGCGAAGAATGCGAAGAAGAATACGAAGAATGCGAAGAAGAATGCGAAGAAGAAGAATGCGAAGAAGAATGCGAAGAAGAATGCGAAGAAGAATGCGAAGAATGCGAAGAATGCGAAGAATGCGAAGAAGAAGAATGCGAAGAATGCGAAGAATGCGAAGAAGAAGAAGAAGAAGAAGAAGAAGAAGAAGGTGATGATGATGAAGAAGAAGAAGAAGAAGAAGAAGAAGAAGAAGAAGAAGAAGAAGAAGAAGAAGAAGAAGAGGAGGAGGAGGAGGAGGAGGAGGAGGAGGAGGAGGAGAAGAAGAAGAAGAAGAAGAAGAAGAAGAAGAAGAAGAAGAAGAAGAAGAAGAAGAAGAAGAAGAAGAAGAAGAAGAAGAAGAAGAATGCAAAAGAAAGTAACTGCGAATAGGAAGAAAAATATGGAGAAGAAGAATCTATATAAGATGATAGCAAAGAAAAAGAATGCGAAGAAGATGAAGGATGCGAAGAAGAAGAATGCGAGAAGAAGGAAAGAAGAAGAATTCGACGAGGAGAAAGAATAAGAAAGAGAAGAAGGACGAGAAGACGATTGAGAAGCGGAAGGGGAGGAGGAGGAGGAGTAAAGAAGAAGAATGCAAAGAAGAATACGTAAAAGAAGAAAATTAAAAGCTAGGACTTAGCTCTAGCCTTAGCCCAAAGGGACGCAGATGAAGCGTAAATCCGGACATACATTTCCGCCCTTGCGGGGATTTCTACCTCCGATGAGATAACATCAAGTTCAAAGTCTACATATTATATAATATCGTACGGTCCAACCCACACTACATTTTATTTCAATTTGTTTTTTTATATACATATAAAACTGTGATTTTATTCAGTAATAGTATATTTAAACAGGCATAAATCATTAACTTTGTATAACTGATAATACTTTTTTCATAAGCTGATTGCGGACCCGGCCGACCGGGCCCCTAAAACTCGTCGGGCCTCTAGTCATTCCCCCTACCCCACCCTCTCGGCGGCCATCGCACGTCCGGATATCCCTCGAACCGTCGGGATTTTCATCGCTTGTCTGTCGGTAACCCGTGACTATCGATCGGGTTCACTCCAAAGACCCACGTCGATCCTACTCCGCCAGAGGGTGAAAATTCTAGACTAGAGATGTCGTACGCGGTCCATATATCGCACAGATGACGAGGGAGGCAACATAGATCAGAAAATTATAATCATTGAAGCAAAGGCTTAACTTTGTCCCACGAAGTGATGGTGAATAATCCCCTGTTTCCTCGCCGACAACTTTCCTCTTGTTCTATTCTCCCTCGTCGCTCCCTACTTACAATTCATACAGACATGATAATTATGATTTTGTCGAAGAACACAATGGATTGCGTAATTAGTTTCTGCATCATGACACAATAAGTAAGCCAACGTGAAGACAGCCAGCATCATATTTGCGATAGTTAAATATGCATAAACACACCGGTGTTAATTGTCGTTGCTTGAACTTGATCCGGAGGAATTATAACGTGACAAATAATTCAGCCAAAAAAGTGGTGCTGACTGTTTATGACCAACTCGTTATATGTACCCATCTAAATCTGCAATCTGAGAATGAAAATATGATGCAAAGTGTTCGAGCATAAATTATGATTAAGAGTTACCGTCACACCGTATAATGAAAATGTTCTGTTTACACACCTTTAAAACACTTTTCACAATGTTATATATACTTTTACTACCTACCCATTTTGTTTAATCGTCCTAGTACACTCCACGCCGTCGGCTATCCGCTATCGGAAACGTTTCCCGTTCTACAGTGAAAACTGCATAAAAATTATGTTAATGCAATTATTTTATACTCTGACGCCATAAGATGTCATCAAACAGCAGAAACTATTAGATGAAATACAATTTTTAATTTGAACATCTTTACTAAAATGCTTCTGTCCACTATTTATCACACTGTTAAATATAGGTTCAAATGCTAAGCCTCTTGGCGGAACCTAATGCAATTGTACTGAATTATTATTCTGCGGTCAAAACTGTACAAGAATATTACCTGTCGATATCAACGGCCTTTGATGCCAACAGATGTCGTCAGGACCGCCGAGAGGGTGGAGAAGGGGATGCCAAGGGGCCCGGCGAGTTTTAGGTGCCCGGTCGGCCGGGATCAACTTATGAAATATTTGAAAAAGTCTTAAACGACATCTTGTTGCTTTATATAATTTCGTTTATTATGAATAAAATTTGACACACCGGAACTTCTTACAAAAGAGTATGCTACAAAAAAACATTAGTCTAGATTAGTCTACGAATGGTAGAATACTATTTAGTTCCTGGAATATGTCGGAACAAAACTGTAGGTATAAAGTAGTGATTGTCCTTGCATGGAAGTTCAAAATCATGAGGTCTTGGGCGTAGGCCATGGGTCCTAGATGCAATATCTGGAAATAGAGAGCGAAGAACATGGCTGAGGTAACCTATAACCGCCTGTAAGAGTCTGCCGTCGGCCTCATCCATCATTTGGTCTAAGTCGGGTTGTTGCATCGAGATAAATTCCATTCTCTGCATTCTACGTAGGAACCTCCGTAATCTGTCGTAATCACTCAACATGGCAAGACCACGCCATGCTGGAGAGGCATAGAGTAGTTTCCCAATTATTGTAGCACGGGTCACCTCGTGAATTGCATTGGTGGGAAGTCCATGGGCTCGTAAGATTCTTATAGCATGCAAAGAGCTGGAGCAAGTGGCGATTAGCTCACTAACGTGCGCTGTGGCTTTGAGGTCATCTGTGAAGGTAACACCAAGGATCTTCATTTTGGTTACTCTATCGATTCCAAGTTGCTGAGGAGGACTCCTGTCATGAGCTCGTCAACGAAAGATGATCATTTCCCGAGATTTTTTGACATTGAGAGAAGGATTGTTCTTTTGAGCCCATTCTGAGATATGGTTAAGTTCGTCTGTGACCGTATGTCTCATATTCTCTCCTGAGATCAGATAAGTATCATCTGCATACTTATCTATCTTGCTTGGGGAATGCAAAGGATGGAGATCTGAGGTTAACACAACGTCGCTAAGCAGAAAACACTACCTACCTACTAGTCACCGGATCTGAGAATAATTTATATATGAACAAATTATGTATAAAGGAACCCAGTAATCAGAATATGGGATGCCAACGAGGAAGGTAGATTATTATCTGGCTTAAGTAGGATTTTACGGAGTATAGGATTTATCGAATGGAGAGTTATAAACTATCTCTCTCATTGCCTGGTGGATTGTAAACTATAGGTGCTGATTATATATATTAAATATTTTATATGGGCCTATTCATGACTAGCTGATTATAAATTATTTAACCATCTAAATCTGCAGTCTGAGAATAAAATATAATATCAATTTTTACACACCTTTAAAACACTTTCAAAAGCGCAATATATATTGATTAGCTGCCCGTGACGTTAACTACATTTGCGACATCTGCAAGGCTGCATAATTGAACGTAAATTCCTATCGGAACAGTTACAATTTTACGGTGGAAACAGAACAAAAAGTACATAAGTAATTATATTCTTTATTTTTACCGGCTACAAGACGCACTTCGGTGTACATACAACATATAAAAAAACTGTCATCAAGTCAATATGAATAGAGCATTCTACATATAAAAGTTTTTTTCATGTTATTATCAGCTATTGGTAAAACTCGGTCATGAGAACGGGGCCGGAGAGAATATGCCAACAGTTTTTTAGGTGGAAGTAGCTCGTGGAGGACATGGCCAGGATTTCCTAGAACCGTCGTAAACAGACGAGTGTCGGCTTTAAGGCACATTTGTTCAAAGGTTTGACTGTCACCGGGAAGGTACTTATGACGAATCAATCTCTTTATAACAGACTGAAGCTTACCCCCTGTCCGTGTGGCTCTCAAAGTCCCACCATGCAGGGGAAGCACACAGCAAGCGAGCCACCGTGGTCGCACGCACTACATCGTAAAGCCGAGGGCCAAATAGCCCATGGGCAGTTAGTATTCGCAGAGCGTACATAGATTGTCTCGCCTTGCTACATACACGTATAATGGCTATATATGCGTCTCAAAGTTAAGGGTGTCTGTGATTGTTACTCTCAAAACCTTCATGGAATTTACCCTGCTCACATCTGGAATGGGTGGGGGTGTAATACCCTCAATCCCTCGCCTCCCTCTAACGATCATCTCTTGCATCTTTTTAGGGTTAACTTTTAAATTACATGTCTTCGCCCAATTTATTACATGCTCTAGCTCGGCAGGGACAGTGGCGCTATTTACTGAGGGTATTAGTAGGTAGCTGTCATCAGCATATTTCAATATCCTATTTCCAGTATGGATCGTCTTTAATGTGGATATTATTACTAAAAAGTTAATCGGGCCTGAGCCCGAGCCCTGGACAATACTAGAGTTAATGTACACCATAGGTGAGGTGGCGCCATTGAACGTAGTTCCATGGCCCCGATCCTCCAAGAAGGCCACGATCCAATTATAGATAAAATCCGGTATCTGCATTCCTGTAAGCTGCGCAGCCAGGCTCGAATCAAAAGCCTTGGAGAAATCCAATGAGGTGCACACACGGATTCGCACTGAGAAGCTCTGTAAGATTGGCAGCTAATGGCCGACCAAAAATGGAGATTTTTCAATATCTCAGCTCCTAGTTACTATCGAGGCATCTGCCTCCTCTTGGTTTTGTGGATTTTTAAATTTTCCATGTGTTTTAGCCCTGCGTCCTCAAGTAGACCCCAGCAGAGGTGGATTTTGTCTCCTCTTGATTTGAAGAAGAAAGTAAGTCTTCGAATGTGTTAATGACTAAAAAAAGGTCATCAACTTTTTTCGTAACATAAACGGACAAATTTTTTTTATTCTCAGAGCGAAATTCTGAAATTCTCAGAAGTTTTTGCGACCGCCCTTCGGACGCTGAAAAATTTCCCCCTCACCTCTGAAACAAGAGCGCCGCCACTCCATAAAAGTTTTGACAAGCAGTAGTTGCCTCCTCTTGAAATGAAGTCTGGCTACGCCCCTGGCCACTGGTTCTGCTATCATCGGTGCAGCATGCACAAGAAACCAAGATGGCAAGCCGTCAGGACCCGCAGCCGTGCGTCCCAGCTTCGATAGTAACTAGGAGCTGAGATATTGAAAAATCTCCATTTTTGGTCGGCCATTTTGCAAAATGGCTACCACTGAGACCAGAAGGCAAATCTGCGATGGCCCTATAGCTAAAACTTGTCTTAATCGTATGTTGTTACCATGTGCAAAATTTCATGCTTACAACATCAAGTGAGCAATTTTTACGGTGACCGGACAATTCGTCGCAGGACAATTAGGCGCGGACAATTCGGCGCGGACATTTCGTCGCGGGCAATTCGGCGCAGGACAATTCGGCGCGGGACATTTAGTCGCGGGAAATTTATATAATACAAAATGTTTTCGCGGAAAATTTATATAATTAATCAATGCGAGGTGATTAGCTATCGTCGATTTCTTGTTGTGCTGGATTACGAAAATCGAACATCAATCGAATACTTACGGAGATGCAGTCACAACATAAATTAAATGGATTAACAAATTAACCCATTGTAACGATTTAGTTACATTCAAACAATTTCGGACAGGATTATTCAACAGTTTTTTTTAACATTTAGTTGTGTTAGATTAGTAATTTTTAGATTAGCCTACATATTAGAGTGTCTGTATTCATACAATTTCGGACAGGATTATCCAAATTGTTTTTTGTATTAACATATAGTTGTATTAGATTATTAACTTTTGGATTTCATATTAGAGTATCTATATTCAATTAAAACTCAATATTAAATATCATGGTGAACTCGACAATCTAATATTATATTTCACTTTTAATGTTGCTGTTTATTTCTATGGTGGCTTAGGCCTAACGAAGCAGTTTTAATTTTATATTTTGATTAACCGCGCCGAATTGTCCACGCCGCATTGTCCTGCGCCGAATTGTCCGCGACGAAATGTCCGCGCCGAATTGTCCGCGCCGAATTGTCCTGCGACGAATTGTCCGCGCCGAATTGTCCGCGCCGAATTGTCCTGCGACGAATTGTCCTAGAACCATTTTTACACCAAGCTGACTGACAAATTGACAGTTTTTAAGGTGAAGATATGACGTCATGCTAAAACGTCCTCTGGGGGCGTAAACCATGAAAGAAAAATTGGCAACAGCATTTTTTTCCTGCCTCAGAACTAACATATCATTTATTTAAACATCATTGCCAAGATTCTGCCCAAAATGTTCCTTCCCTTACGTAAGCCGTCCCCGGTATTCGCGTCTCGCCCTAGAAAGTCATTATTTACAAACGCTCCAAACTTATGTGTCTGAGTGCAGTGATGCTCTCTATCTCTTTCTCTCTTTCTCTGTCTGTCTCTCTGTCTGTCTCTCTTTCACTGTTTGTCTGTCTCTGTCTTTGTCTCTGTCTGTCTGTAACTCCCTCATTCCCTCTCCCTCCCTCCTTCTCCCTTCATCTCCATCCCCTC
Organism: Allolobophora icterica; assembly: GCA_963556255.1. Taxonomy (NCBI): domain Eukaryota; kingdom Metazoa; phylum Annelida; class Clitellata; order Crassiclitellata; family Lumbricidae; genus Allolobophora; species Allolobophora icterica. Next base: position 67,792,991 of record OY744608.1, read on the forward strand.
CCTTCTCGTCCCCCCTCCCTCCCCTCACTCCTTCCCTCCGCTTCCTCCCATCCCTCCCTCCCTCTCTCTCCCTCCCTCTCCCTTCCTCCCTCTCCCTTCCTGACCACTCCCCATCTCCCTCCCTCTCTCCCCCTTCTTCTCCGTCCCTCCGTCCGTCTGTCCATTCCTCCCTCCCGCTCTCTCTCAGTCTGTGAATACCCTGTTGCCCTGAGCATAGCTCTAATGCTATACAAATTTCTCACTTTACGCTTACGATTACCTGTTATAGGCAGATAAGTTTGAATAATATTGCATATAACTATAAAGTTCGAATTAGACACCTTTAACAAAGTGAATCATTGCATTATAATAGACAGAAATTAAGCTGTTGATTACTATGAAGTTGATCTATCAAATGGGAGAAGCTATTTGGAGAGAAACATATGAATATCTTGGAAATTGACATAGAAACTCCGTTATTGTCGTTTTTGGGTGGTGCCAGTCCTAAGCCTGTATAAAGGAGGAAAGCAACGCTATTCATCTTTCTTATGATACAGCGTCATCAAACAGTAACTTACAGTACACAGTCGGTGGGAAGATAAACCACCGAGGGAGAAAACGTGTGGCGCTACATAATTCTAATAGATGGATATAATAGGTGTATGTCTAGACAGACAGACAGACAGACAGACAGACAGACAGACAGACAGACAGACAGACAGACAGACAGATGGACAGATAGACAGACATAGGCCTACAGACAGTCAGACAGTCAGACAGACAGACAGACAGACAGACAGACAGACAGACAGACATACACACAGACAGACAGACAGACATACATACAGACAGACAGACAGACAGACTCACAGACAGACAGACAGACAGAGGCATAGATAGATCAATACATAGACATACAGTCTCAGACAGACAGTTCTATGCATTCGCCATCACTTTAGAATTATATTCCTGAATTGCGTTGAATCGTAGGCTAGATCTTAAGATCTGCCTGGCGTAAGATATCGTTAAACACTTGATAATAAAACAAAATGAAGCTTATTTTCGACACCCTTAGAACGCTTTCATTCATTTTATATAAACGCGTCAATCGTAAAACTTCCTACTTCAGTCAAAGATGGAGTTCCTGCGACAGTGCCTCCACTCCTTGGGAATTTTCCCAAGATCTTGGGAATTGGCGGATCGTCTTGGGATCTGGGGATTTTCCATGGCAATCTGGGGATTTTTTACTAAGGTCTACAGTCATAATATAATATTAATATTTCATATGGAATTATAACAATAAGCACTTGTTGTCGTTGGACATGTGTCTACGGCTACTGGTCGTTTACTTCTGTACCTTACTTACACTTAGCTTGTGAAGAACATGATGTCATACTTCAACCGTAGATTGCGTAATCCATAGTTCCATACATTTTACCGCTGATACGGACGTTCCAAGTTTTTACGCAATTATAAAAAAGGACAAAATCTGGATAAATCATAAAGTCGTAACAGTTGTAAACCGGAAGTTGTCATGGCATCGTCTGATTCTGACTCTGAGTCTGGCGACACTAGCACAGAGCCGCACTAGAAAGCAAAGGTATGGTAAGGATAACTGTTCATCGAGGAATGGCTGAAAATCGATGAATTTAAACTTTGGCTTAAATCAAAGCGAGGAGATAAAAATTAATGTGCAGCAAAATGTAGCGTTTGTTCTAAAACACTGACTGGCGTTAACCGGTCGGCACTAGTGAAACACGTAGAGTCTGCAAAACAGGTTAAAGATTACGAAACACAACAGAGCATGATTTGTATCAACAAGTTCTTTAAAAAACCGACCACTCGCACCGCTGACTGCATGTCAGTTAGGCCAACTTGGGATTTTTAGTACAATCTTGGGATTTTTGTGGCAAGATCTTGGGATTTCTGAAAATGGAGAGTGGAAGCACTGTCCTGCGACCCTAACATATCACTAAATTGAGAGAACACTACATGAAACGCAACGCTTATAATTATGTTCTTAAATATATTGGAAGTGAGATAATTTCAGAAATAATTTCTGTCGACGTCAACGGCCTTTGCTTTCATAAGATGTCATTAAACTACCGATCCATCCATTAATAATATCAGAGGCAGCCAGGGTGTGAAGCACAAGCGACTTCATTTTCTTAACATCGGCGAGAAAGGACGGGTAACCAGTCCTCTCCCTCGCTGCCTGATCCTTCCACCGACAGCGTACGGTAGGTGTACTCATAACACCTGAGTTCGCCAGGGGGCGCAAGTGAAGCAGAAACCCCGACTTCTTGATTAACAGTCCAGCGTGCTAACCATTAGATTTATTGTATGGTTCCAGGCATAAGCATGGATAAAAGAGGAGGGCAACGACAACCATCTTTGTTACGACAACGCCTACCTCATCAATAGTTATACCACCATATAGTGAACTACAAGATGCGGTTAAATACTGGTTACTAAGTATATACTTACTAGCTACAATCTGGTTACCAAGTATACTTATAAACTATATTCTGGTTGCTTAGTATACTTACATGTATAAGCTAGTTTCTGGCTACTAAGTATGCTTATAAGCTATAGACTGGTAGTGGTTACTAAGTATACTTATAATGTAGATTCTGGTTACTAACTATACTTGTAAGGTAGATAGGCCCTACTTACCGCAGTGACTCCCCAAGCGTTCGGGTGAGACAAGGCGGCGCTCCAGGGACGACCTGGTGTTGGGTTCATCTTCTCGCAGTATTCACGTCTCGATAATATACAAAAGTCATATTTACATTTACAAAACACTAAAAACTTATGTGTGTGTGTGTAGGTAAAGATTCTCTCTCTGTGTCTCTCTGTGTCTCTCTCTGTCTCTGTCTCTGTCTCTCTCTCTGTCTCTGTCTCTCTGTCTCTGTCTCTCTCTGTCTCTCTGTCTCTCTGTCTCTCTGTCTCTCTGTCTCTCTGTCTCTCTGTCTCTCTCTGTCTCTCTCTCTCTCTCTCTCTCTCTCTCTCTCTCTCTCTCTCTCTCTCTCTCTCTCTCTCTCTCTCTCTCTCTCTCTCTCTGTCTCTCTGTCTGTCTCTGTCTCTCTGTCTCTGTCTCTCTCTCTCTCTCTGTCTCTGTCTCTCTGTCTCTCTGTCTCTGTCTCTGTTTCTCTGTCTCTCTGTCTCTCTCTCGCTCTCTCTCTCTGTCTGTCTCTCTGTCTCTCTGTCTCTCTGTCTCTCTTTCTGTCTGTCTGTCTGTCTGCCTGTCTGTCTGTCTGTCTGTCTGTCTGTCTCTCTCTCTCTCTCTCTGTTTGTTTGTCTGTCTGTCTGTCTGTTTCTATTTTGTTCATCGTATGGTATCGCCCCTCTTGACTTGACGCAGCGTGTGTGTATACGCAGTAACCCTTCGCTTAGCTTCAGTGCTGTAGAAATTTCCGACCTAACGCTTACGATTGCGTGTAGACATGTAAGTTTGGATAATTGTGCATAAACTATAAAGCTCGAATTAGACACCTTTAATAAGGTGAGTCATTGCGCTATAATATTTAGAAATTAGCCTGACGATTAACTCCATAAGTCAGAAAACTTTTCCTATCGAAGGAAAAGGTCCACAAGATGTCGGTCAACGTTGGATTGTAATCTACTAACTTAATAAACTCAACATACACACCTTTAATCATGCACCTAGATGTATAAGTTTTTCAGTCGCGTTGTAATTGAGCAAAGTTTTTTTATAAGGGGGCGTTGAATTACAATAGTTGAATGACTTGTGTTATGCCAAAATAATTTCTTTCGTCGTCAACGGCCTTTATTGCTACAAGATGTCGTTAAACTCTGGATCCACCCTTGAATTAAAAACTGCATGCCTTTATAGTAGGCTGGAGGATGGAGGGTGTCATCAATGCACCCATGAGATGTTGTTAAACGCTAGAAACCTCTGCATCTGGTAAATTTACCACAACAGAAGAGTTACGTTAACGGCACTGGCCACCACTTCGTCTTTAGTGATTTCAGTCCTAGTTTGGATAAAGGAGGAGGGCGATGATAATCATATTTGTTATGATACAACGTTATTAAACACCACCCAGATATACAGAATGACGATTGCTTCAATCGTCCTGGCAAACGTAAGATTTCGTTGAGACCGCCTACAACTAAATCGAAAAGCTCAATTAGACACCTCGAATATTATATTTCATGCTGCTATAATAGTCGGCATGTCACAATGAATCACTAGGTTGTGTATAGGTCCTAGCTGAAAAGTAACTGTACTAGTGGCCACAAGCTGTCGCTAATAGGGTAATTGCACTAAATAAATGAATTCAATTTAGACACCTTTAATAGTGGGTTTCCTTCCACTATATATAACGTTAGTCGAGTTCAGCACAATGTGTTGCTGTAGTATGTAGATGACGATTACCATTACGAGCTGCATTATGCAAAACGAAGGTGAGAACTGTTCGAAATAATTGCTGCCGACGTCAACGGCCTTTGTTGTCATATCATGTCATAACACTCTCGATCCTACCCTATCCTCAGTTGTCACAAGTGTAGATTCACGTCAACGGATATGGAGGTCACAAGACGTCGTTAAACTCTGGGAAACTATTGCACGAAATAAGAAGCTTCACTTAAAACACCTTTTCTAAATTGTAACCTACTCCAAAACTCCGCCGCTTCCCCTACTCGTCTGTTAAGTCGCAGTGTCGTCAAGCAGCAACTAACCTTAGCTTCCATCTTCTGACCCAGGGTTTCGTGTGCATCCTCAGTCCCTGGCCCCACTGGTCGTGTTTCTACATGCCACTGGTAAACGGCCTCGCTCCGTTGATAGCTCCTCAGCGATCGCTCGGATGTGGTAGGGTTCGAATCCGCAACAGCCGCCGATGTAACGGACACCGAGGTTGTAGGCATCGCGTGCGTACTTCTGGATGTCCCAACGAGTACAGATACGGGGTTCGAGACCTAACAGATACGATATGTATTTGTTTTATCGGCATATTCACCGACTGACTGACTGACTGACTGACTGACTGACTGACTGACTGACTGACTGACTGACTGACTGACTGACTGACTGACTGACTGACTGACTGACTGACTGACTGACTGACTGACTGACTGACTGACCAACCGCTTGACTGACTGACTTACTAACCAATTGACTGACTGATTGATTTACTGACCAACTGATTGACGGGACAAATGAACGAATAAATGAATGAGTGAATGAATGAATTAATTAACGGAAGAATGAATGATTAATGAACAGATGGACTGCCTGGTGAATGAGCGAACGTTTGACAAACACACACAGATTGACTAAACTTTATTGATTGATTAATTTATTAAACCTGTAATCGCAATCGTAAGTGTTTGGCGACATCTTGTGGCTGCCGCGGCCGTTGACGTCGACTTTGAACTACTTTAGGGAAAAAGAGTTTTAATATGAAAACCACCGCTCCGGCGAAAATCTTATATATAATGCAGTGAAAGCGTTTTACGGGTGTTTAAATGTTGCGTTATTTTAATTGTATTGTATTGTATCTAAACATTTATAAAGCACCTCTCACAGTATTCGCTTATCAGAGGCGCTCCCAGTGCGAAAGACCCAGTGAACAGAAAGTGGTTTTAAGGCAACGGAACGAGGCACTTTGGCCACCAGCTAATAAAGAGGCCCGCGTCAATGGAGGGAGTTGATTCCATAGAGCAGGACCAATGCAATAAAAGGCTTGGGTTTTGGCCATAGTGGTCTTGGCTCGTGGTACAAGAAGATCATGGCGATTAAGCGATCGCAATGGACGGGGGGAAAGTAGCTGAAACTGGCAGACGAACAATGTCACAGACGTACTTCGGTGCTAAGCCTGTACAGGACCGAAGGACTAAAGTGAGAACCTGAAGCTGAATCGGAGCAGTGTGGGGAAGACAATGAAGATGATCGAACATGAAAGAGGAAATATGAGACCAGCGAGGAAGTCGGACTATTAATCTGGCCGCAGCATTTAAAACAGTCTGGAGGGGGGAAAGACGGACTTTTGGCAGTCCAATCAAAAGAGAATTACAGTAGTCAATTCTGGAGCAGATGAAGGCGTGGATGATAGTGATAAAAACGGAGGAGACAGAGCGTCGGATTGCTCTAAGCCGTCTCAGGTGAAAGTAAGAAGAACGGGCAAGATTAGCAATGTGTTGAGAAAAGGTGAGCGTACTGTCAAGAACAACACCAAGGTCACGGACAATAGAGAGAAAAGTGAATGACGGGAATTTCTCAGCAAGAAGTGAGAATCGTTATCGTAAGTATTTAGCGACATCCTGTGGCTGTCGCGGCCGTTAACGTCGACTTTGCACAGCTTCAGTGTAATCGGCATGCAATCTGAGAATGAAAAGCTGCTGACGTCGACACAAATTATTTTGACATAAACTTATTACAACTTCGAATGAACGCAACCGACGTGAGGGTGAAAAAATATATATTTGATAGAATGAAAGCGTTTTATCGGTGTTTAAAAGTGGCGTTGTATTTCATGTTTTAAGATTAATTGCTTAGCGACATCTTTGGGCTGTCAGGGGCCGTTTAAGTCGACCTTTACTTGCACGAAAGGGGTATAAAGTCTGCAAATGGATGGAAGGATCCAGAGTTTAACGACATCTTATAGCAACAAAGGCTGTTGACGTCGACAGAAATTGGTTTGGCATATTGCAGCTATTTTAAGTCTGCAAATAAACGCAACTGAGTGTGCAAATTTATTATTAATCCGAAGTTTAACGTCGTCCTGTGACAACAATGGTAGTTGACGACAATTCAGAAATACAGTTAACAGAAAGCGATAGACTTATAGTGTAAATAAACGCAACTGGCGAATATATACAACAGAACGAAGGCGTTTTACGGGTGTTTAAATGTAACTTTGTATATCATATTGTAATATCAAATGTTTCCTATTGTAGTAGGTCTATGAAGTGTTCTGATTGCCACGGTTGTTAACGTCGACTGCCTCAGTTAATATATGCTCAGCCCATTTTACTACTGACAATCTGTTGTTCCATGCTTAATCAATCCTAATGCAGTACAATCCAAAATCCTATCTAATCAGTGGCAGAATTCTCTGGCGATCGCTGAATATGTAGTTCTAAAATGCGCCTTTCAATAAAATTGTCTAACTCAGTTTTAAAATTTTCATTTTTTATAGCTTTTCCAAGTCTTTGCTAGCGACATCTTGTGACTGCTGTATCTGTTGACGTAAGCCGACTCCTACCATCTGCTTAATAATGTTGAATTTAACGCGATATCCAAATAAATAACTTCAGGAAATATCTAATAAAGGTGTGTAAATTCAACGTTTAATTTCAGGTGGTAGTTTCTACTGTCATTCGACACGTTGTGGCTGCCAGGTCGTTGTCGATGTCGATCTGATTCTAATCTTACTCAATCTAGAAATAAAATGGATTCGCAGAGTTTGACATCATCGTCGCGTTACGGCGCTCTAGAAATTGTCCCTGTAAATGTTTTCTTTGATCGTAATTCTCTTCGTTCTGCAACACAGGGTCATCTGGTTTTCCCCATAGCGTAGTGTCACAATTCAAAATGGAAGCTTCTAAGCGGTCGGTCCTACATTCTGGAACTGGCTTCCATGCAATCTGCAACATGAGCTTCTTCTACTTTCCATGTTTCTATTTCGCAAGCGATTGAAGACCATTCTGTCCCTTTGCTGTATTTTATAGTCAGGTCAGGATGACCTTGGATGAACTTTCTTGAAGAGGCGCTATGTTAATATGCACTCACAAACTAAATCGTTGTCGGCGACGATGTGGAGTTTAACGACGTCTTGTGGTTGCTATTGCTATAATGTCTTTAGATATATAATTGCTAGTCTAGATTAAATTCAATTTTTTTGTCCGCTGGACACTTGGCAGTTAGATAAAATAACGTTAACGAAATTATTTATATCTTAAGGTGAACCCGTTTTAAAGGTGTCTAAATGTTCTTTAGCGAAGTTATTTGACTGCCTCGGCCGTTGATATCAGCCCCACGTCATCTTATGATCTACTTTATAATTGCAATTAATTGTCGTGTAACAGCTCAGGTCTCAGGATTTCTTCTGCAACCAAAAAAGTTGAGTAACAGGAATGAATGGATTTAGTCGAAAGCGCTTAATCAAAGATCAGAAATTATTCATTACGTCTATCTGTGAGTCCAATGGTTAACGATGAACCGTTGATATCTTGAGACATTAATCTGTTGTTTTCTTTACTTCTATCTCTTCGGTTCGTTCATCAAACACTGGAGTTTTCTTAAAATGAAAATAGTTTAAGCGTTTAACGATCTATATACTCGCAGGGCCCTTGACAGAAGCCCTTGAATCGTGGGACTTTAAATACAATGATTTTTTTCCGACGTTTACCTTCATAATTATGACATTAAAGGACAGTGAGGACAATTTGAGAGTATATACGTGGATCCAAACGACGGATTCCCATCCATAACTGACAAATCACATCAAGTTCCAAGCAGCGTCGGTAGTGTTGGAACAACGGGTCCGAGGCACACGATAATGCTACCGCACAACAGTGTCTCATTAGTTGTAGATGACACACGGGCTTTTCATCGCTCGTGTGTCGGTAACTTGAAGTATCATTCCAAAGACCGACGTCGATCCTACTTCGCCAGAGGGATGAAAATTCTAGACTAAAGATGTCGTATGCGGTCCATATATCGCAGTTGACGAGGGAGGCAACATAGATCAGAAAATAATAATCATTGAAGCAAATGGTTAACTTTGTCCCACGAAGTGATGGTTAACAATTTCCTATTCCCTCGCGGACAACTTCCCTCTTCTTTCATTCTCCCTCGCCTCTCTCTTGTTACATATCATACAAACTTGATATGATTTTGTCGAAGAACACGATGGATTGCGTTATCGGTTTCTGCATCACGAAACAATAAGTAAGTTAACGTGAAGACATCCAGCATCATAGTGGCGATAGTTAAATATGCAGAAACACACCGTCGTTAATTGACGTTGCTTGAACTTGCTCCGGAGGAATTATAACGTGACAAATAATTCAGCCAAAAAGTGATGCTGACTGTCACCTTCATTTTGAAAACACAAAGTTACGCCATTACGGTAAAGTCATTTGGATTTTACGGTATATGGAAGACTTTGAATATAGACTTCACTTTATAAACTATCTTTCTCATTGTCTCGTCGAATGAAAACTATAGCTGATGTTTATGGACGTAAAATATTTAAACGACCCTGTTTATGACCAACTGATTATATATAACCATCGAATTTGCAGTCTGAGAATGAAACTGTGATGTGAAATGTTCGAGCATATGATCACCAGTAACCGTGAGACATAATGGAAATGCTCACATCACACACCTTTAAAACACTTTCTTCCATGTTATATATATTTACGAGATGCATATTTACTTTACACTGGACCTTATTTCTCCTCTCTGCGTCGTCGCGTATGATCGGTAAATTTGCCGTTCTACGGTGAACACTATAAAACTATAAAAAAAAACAGTTATAATCGTATCTACGTCAACGGCCTCTGACGCCACAAAATCTCATTAAACAGCAGAAACTACTAGAATATATGAAATTTTTTGAATTTGAACACCTTTAAGAACCTACTTCTTTCCATTATATATAATACTGTTAATACGTTCAAATGCTAATCCACTAGGAACCTAATACAATTGTGATGAATTATTATACCTGGTCAGAACTGTACAAGAATTTTTCCTGTCGATGTCAACAGCCTTTGATGCCACCAGGTGTCGTTAACCTGAGAGTAACCAATTGGTTGGTAACACCGCCTCAGTCTTTTTCGAGTGGTGCCAGTCCGAAGCCTGGATGAAGGTGAGGGCTAAGACAATCAAGTTTCTTCGACACGGGTTTGTTCAACATCAACTACCTATACATAATCAAAATCGACAAGCCAAGCTCTGATACCCATTCCTGAAATAATGTAGGCAGGAGTGACGAAAACGGCCCTGTCAGGCACAAGATGTCGATAAACACTTGATTTAACAACTGATATACTATACGCACTTTGGATACCTTTTTATTGTATTTTTCCGGCGTTATATATATTTCTTCTATGCAGTTCATGAATGAAAAAACATTGGGCATGAGAAACATATACAACGTTTGGAAAGATGAAACTCGTGAGTCATAAGTTTTAAGACTTCAACAACATCAAATAACTGACAGACTGATTAGAACTCGACTGTTGAATACAAGAGTTGAAATGTCTTTTTACCCTTACGGGGATTTGAGCCCCGTCCTCAATGTTAACATTTCAGCTCCTTGACCATTATGCTATCATGCAAACCCAGCAGCAGCAGTAGCCAGTCTTCAACAACATCTTATATCCGCGGTTAACGTCGCCCCTCTTCTTTATCTAGACGTCAGTCTGGCACAACGGCAGTGACGGAGTTAACTAACTAAATAAAAACATTTCACCAACTTGGATCAAGCATAATTTACTACATTGGAAGGATGGATCCAGAGTTTAACGACATCTTATGGCAACAAAGGCCATTGACGTCGACAAAAATTATTTTGCATGTTACTGTTCTCACCGTTCGTGTGTTATAATGCAGCTCGATAACATTACCCAGTCATTAGTCGTGTCAATATAACGTCAACCTCAACTGTAGGTACTTATAACATCGCTTGATGCGTTTTAAGGGTGTCTAATGAAAAAGCTGCCTTATCAAGTGTGTAGTGACATCTTACGGTTTCCATGATCGTTGATGTTACCTTACATTTATATTTTTAATATATTTAACATATATAAACTGTACGTAATTATGCCATCGTAGTAGTGGTTGGTTGGTTAGTTTCTGTTTAGCGGCGCTGTGTCATAACAAATATGATTAGCGTCGTCCTCCTCCTTTCTCCAAGCTTGTGACTGGCATTGCGAGAGTACGGGCGGTAGCAGAATGTGTTGGTAGTAGTAGTTTGAGTTTAAGTAAGTGGGTAAGTAAGTATCCTTTATTTGCACATAACAAGCGCATATTGACGACACTGTGTGATAAGAAAGATCATTGGCGTCGCCCTTCTCCTTTCTCCAGGCTTGGTACTGGCACATCCAGAGTAGGAGCGGTGGCAGAGTTCGGGTTTTCTTGATGGCGTTGTCGGATTTATAGAGCGTCGTTGAACTCCGGTTTAAAGTTGTCTAAAGAGAGCTTTGTAACCAATTTGCTCCCGTATACCAAGGTCATGTTTAGACGAATGGTAGATCACCATGTGCGAATAGCTCTGCCCTTGTTTATTACCCGCTGATTTTATAATAACCATCTAAATCTGTAGTCCAAGATTGACAACGTAATGTAAGGTTTTTACACACCTTTAAAACACTTTCACCATGGCTATATATATTGACCAGCTGACTATTATGTTAACTTGGTGCGTCTGATTCGTTTGGTATTGAAACATTTGCCTTTATACGGTGAAAACGAAAAAATTATCTTCGTAAAAACCTGAAGAAGAAGAAGAAGGCGAAGAAGAAAAATGTAAAAATGCAAAGAAGAATGCAAAGAAGAATGCAAAGAACAGGAATGGGAAGAAGAAGAAAATTGCGAAGAAGAAGAATGCATAGAAGAAGAAGAAGAAGAAGAAGAAGAAGAAGAAGAAGAAGAAGAAGAACAACAACAACAACAACAACAACAACAACAACAACAACAACAACAACAACAACAACAACAACAACAACAACAACAGCAGCAGCAGCAGCAACAACAACAACAACAAGAACAAGGTCTAGAACAAGAACAAGAACACGAAGAACAAGAAAAGAAGCCATGCAATCTGCAACATGTGCTTCTTCTACTTTCCATGCATTTATATTTCGCAAGCGGTTGATGACCATTCTGTCTGTTTGTGGCCATCTATAATAGTCAGATCGAGATGACCTTGGACGAGCTGTCTTGAAGAGGCGCTATATAAATATCTACTTATAAATGTAATCACTGAAGATGTTGATGTTTAACGACGTCTTGCTCTTGATGTCTTTAGATTTAATTTCTATTTTCATTTATCTAAACCCGTAAACCCGTACCTGGATAAGTTTTCCGTGTTTAACATCTTGCGGTTGCAACAGCCGTTGACAATGACGCCATCGAAGGATTGTATTTCTGAGACTCTAAACTGAATAACGTTGACGAAATATTTATACCCTAATGTAAAATTTTTTAGCGGTGTCTAAATTGAGGTTGATGTCAACCTAGTTCAGCTTATAATTTATTTTTTAATTGCAGCGACATCTTGCGCCTGCCAGAGCCGTTGACAATGACGCCATAGATGGAATCTTTGCAGTTTTAGATCATATTCGTTTGTTTAACCCTCAGGCTACCAAGGTTTTTTTGCGACATCGGCTACCAAAGGGGGGTGGTTACCACCCCCCGGAATTTCGTGTTTGGTTTCAAATATCATATCATGTAATATAGCATTTGATTCAGCATTCATTTCTGAAAAGAATGGTATGTTTAGTTGTGAAATATATGAATGCATCTCGAAATTATATAGTTTTTAACAAAGGCACCGGTCCATTTAACGATATCTGATATTATCCCACACAATTTGTACTTTTTAGATAAGAAATATAAATGATATGGGTTTTGAAAATGAACTATGTATCCAAGAATATTCTAAATATAATGAGGCTTAATTTTCAACAATACAAACTATTCCAAAGTCTGTTTTAGTTACAGGCAAAACCTAAAGGCGTGCAGCTATATCAACATGAAACAAGAATTATGTAATTTTTCCCGGCAGTCAGATGCGTCAGTGGTCCTTGCAGTTATTGCAAGTTACTTTCATTGTTTTGTGCGAATGCTTCCTGCAAACCGGCTTCTTGAACACTTCACAGCACTGCTTTACTCTGTTAGCATTCTGCTTCAACTGTTTATATCCCTTCCCCATACCCAACCATATCGGTTTACGTTGTGATGTTGCATCAGTGATTTTCACACTGAAAAAGCATATTATTATTTATTATGATCACTTACAGTTTTCAAAAGACAAATAACTAAGCAAGCAAATATAGCCCTACATTCCCTCTAAAGAATGGCATAGTTGTTTCTCTTCCAGAAAGAATAATGAATACCTTTATAGTCGACAACAGCTAACAGCTGACGAGAGAAATTCCTGATTCCATAGGTGGTACCTAGGCTATATCGGGTATAACTTTTTTATCGTGTGGGATATCATCACGACTTTTACCTCAAAATGTGTGGAAATGGACCCCCTACAGCTACCTAAAGTGTCAAAATTATATTCCATGTGCTAAAAAAAATTTTTGCAGAAGAACGTAGGGGGTGGTAACCACCCCCACCCCCTTGGTAGCCCGAGGGTTAATGGGGACTTTAATAATTGAAGACTGTGTTGAGAGATGTAATATGCCAAAATAAATTCTGTCGACAACAACCTTTGCTGCTATAAGATGTCGTTAAACTCTGAATTCATCCATCAGTACAAAGTGTATTTTAAGCCTTCTTAAATGTTCGATTACAATTACAAGCTGTACTATGCCTTATACCGAAGGTGAGAATTGTCCGAAATAATTTCTGTCGAAGGTAATTGAATTCTTATATCGAAGTCCACGGTCTTGGGAATGCCACAAGATGTCGCTAAACGCTAATTTCTGCTCTACTAAATTAATAAACTCGGCTCCTGCGTCCAGACACACGAACAATACCCAAGGCCGGTCTAAGTGCTCAGTCAAACATGGCGGGCGATATTAGGCACCGCCCCAGTCTTCACCGCCTTTTTTCCTCAAAAAAATTTGAAATTTGCTGGAGTAACTCACTCCCCCACGAAAACAAAGAGAGGTAGAGAGAGACAGACAGACAGACAGACAGACGGAGAGACAGAAAGAAAGACCTGAAGAGAGAAAGAGTTTCAAATATATGTCTATATAATTATGTTCGATGGATACAATGTATACCTAAACGTGACTGGACCTGCTCTGGCCATTCGGACTGGGCATTGTCCTGCTGAGATGCCGTGTAGGTCTCCTTCTGGACCGATGCACATCGTTGCTACCACCGGAAGACTCGTCTCCTTGCAGACCTCGATCGCCCATTCCATCTCCTCCACGTGTTCGAAATACTGCAAACACCACAAAGACCAGTTATCGTAATCGTAAGTCTTCAGCGACATCTTATGTCTGCCGCGACCGTTAACGTTGACTTAGCAGTGGAATTTTCAAGGCGATGGCGAAGATATATGTAATAGAATGAAAGCGTTTGACAGATGTTTTATTGGATGAATTAGATGAATAGAAATACACACGCTCTAGCGAGAATAATAATTATACACTAGAATGACAGCTTTTAACGGGTGTTCATTGTGGCCTTGTATTTCATGTTTTAATATCAGTGTGTGACAATTGGCTGTCTGGGCCGTTTAATTTGACCATATCTTGCTTGTTGAGATTTATTCACAAGGGTGCGAATTAACACAATCAGTTTCTATATAAAAGAAATAAAAGCGTTTTACGGGTGTCTAAATGTAGCTTTGTATTTCATATTGTAATATAAGGTGTTTCATATTGTAACAGCCTATGACGTGTTTTGGCGGTTCAGGGGGCTTTCACCTCCGGACGATTCACCTCTAGGGGTATTCACCTCCGGACGTTTCACCTCCGGACGTTTCACCTCCGGACGATTCACCTCTAGGGGCTTTCACCTCTAGGGGCTTTCACCTCTAGGGGCTTTCACCTCCAAATGTAAAATGAGACCTTTTGAAGAGATTTATTTACGCCGAAAGCATAACAGACAGCATACAAACTATGAAACTAATTATCACTGAGCAATGAAGTAGATTTCTTATCTAAATTAATTTCTTATGCGCCTATGGTTCTTCTTCTTCTTTATGTTCTCTGCCCTTGGGCAGGTTCGTATGAACAATGACGCCATCTTTCTCGATTCTGTGCCTCCCTTTTCAGTCCACTGTATCCCTCTTCTGTCATCATCCAGTCCAGTAGCATTGTTCTCTGTCTTCCTCGCGCCTTCTTCCCCTCCATTCTTCCCTCAATGATGTCTTTTAGTAGGTTATGAGACCTATGGTTAATAATTATGGTTAATTAGGGCATACAGTCACTGGCGCGCGAATTGGTCTGTCCTTATCATCTGCCGTTATCAGGTTATTAGGTGTCTACTTAGCTTGGTTCTAGAAGCTTTCATTGTCTTCTTATCTCAATTCATTTCTTGTGTTCGAAATCTGCTTCATTAACCCTCAGGCTACCAAGGTTTTTTTGTGACATCGGCTACCAAGGGGGGGGGGTGGTTACCACCCCCCCCCCCGGAATTTCGTGTTTGGTTTAAGATATCATATCATGTAATACAGCATTAGATTCAGCATTCATTTCTGAAAAGAATGGTATATTTAGTTGTAAAATATATGAATGCATCTCGAAATTATATAGTTTTTAACAAAGGCACCGGTCCATTTAACGATATATGATATTATCCCACACAATTTGTACTATTTGGATAAAAAGATATAAATGATGTGTGTTTTGATTATGAACTATGTATCCAAGAATATTCTAAATATAATGAGGCTTAAATTTCAACAATACAAACTATTCCAAAGTCTGTTTTAGTTACAGGCAAAACCTAGGCTAAAGGCATGCAGCTATATCAACATGAAACAAGAAATTATGTAATTTTTCCCGGCAGTCAAAAACGTCAGTGGTCCTTGCAGTTATTGCAAGTTACTTTCATTGTTTTGTGCGAATGCTTCCTGCAAACCGGCTTCTTGAACACTTCACAGCACTGCTTTACTCTGTTAGTATTCTGCTTCAACTGTTTATAGCCCTTCCCCATACCCAACCATATCGGTTTACGTTGTGATGTTGCAACAGTGATTTTCACACTGAAAAAGAGTATTATTATTCATTATGATCACTTCCGGTTATCAAAAGACAAACAACTAAGAACCAAATATATCCCTACATTCCCTCTAAAGAATGGCATAGTTGTTTCTCTTCCAGAAAGAATAATGAATACCTTTATAGTCGACAACAGCTAACAGCTGACAAGAGAAATTCCTGATTTCATAAGTGGTACCTAGGCTATATCGGGTATAACTTTTTTATGGCGTGGGATATCATCACGACTTTTACCTCAAAATTTGCACAAATGGACCCCCTACAGCTACCTAAAATGTCAAAATTATATTCCATGTGCTAAAAAAAAATTTTCCAGAAAAACGTAGGGGGGGGTGGTAACCGCCCCCCCCTTGGTAGCCCGAGGGTTAATTGCCTAGTTTGCATGTTGACACTAATAAATCTACTTCATTGCTTAGTGATATTATTAGTTTCATAGTTTCGGCGTAAATAACTTGCGTAAATAAATCTCTTCAAAAGGTCTCATTTTACATTTGGAGGTGAAAGCCCCTAGAGGTGAAAACCCCTAGAGGTGAAAGCCCCTAGAGGTGAAAGCCCCTAGAGGTGAATCGTCCGGAGGTGAAACGTCCGGAGGTGAAACGTCCGGAGGTGAATACCCCTAGAGGTGAATCGTCCGGAGGTGAAAGCCCCTGATACCGTTTTGGCTGCCACGGTTATTAAAGTCGACTCTACACTGCCTCAATTCATTTATGTGCAGTCAACTGTATACACTACGGACTGACTAGCTGTAGTTCGGTGTCTAATAGGATCTAATCCTGTGCAATCCAATATAATCGAATCTAATCAGTGGCAGGATTGCCTAACGATCGTTGAATATGTAGTTTTGAAATGCGTTTTTAGTAAGTTGTCTAAACTCAGTTTCTTAAACTTTCATTGTTTTTATTCTAACTTTTTCCTGTGTTTGTTGGCGACATCTTGTGGCTGGTGGAGCCGTTAACGTTAGTCATATTTTCCATCTATTCGATGTTGTTGAATGGTCTGAGATTTCGATTAAAGGCGAATTACCAATGTTGAATTTCGTAATGTATAGCATAAAGATGTATCTAATAAAAGGTGTCTCAATTCAACGTGTCATTTCATTTAGTAGTTTCTATTTTCTAGCGACGTCTTGTGTCTGCCGAGATCGTTGACGATGCAGACTGGCAGGCAGACAAACAGAAAGACAGACAGACAGACAGACAGACAGACAGACAGACAGACAGACTGACTGACTGACAGACTGATAGACAGACAGACAGATAGACAAACACACAGGTAGGCGGGCAGACAGCCATTGCTAAAGATGAAAGTCAGAAGAATCAACTTCTGAAGATACAGTCACTGAATGAGAAACCTGTGAAAACAAGTATTCACTTTTTGTTGACATTCGCGCCTGTGTCTAACAACAAACCGCCTCTTGTTAAAAGACAGGAAACACATTACTTTGTTAAAGGGGTTGTCTTTGGCTTACTTGAAAATCAAGGGAACTTAGATGCAATTGCACTTGAAAAAGGCGTACATCATATCCACACAGTGGGTAATTTTCAATTTAGTAAAGCGACTTTGATTGCTTATCCCAAGGAGATTGACTGTTCTTCCAGAATTCAACGAATTTATTGGCAGATAAATACACATATCAACCGTTGTTTAATATAATAGAAGAGTCCATCTTATTAAAGGTGTTTAATGCGAACTTCATATTTCCTGTACGGTCGTTAATAGTGATACTCTAATTACTTTATTTATTTATTCCAACATTAAACGTCGTTATATAACAGCTAAGGCTCTGACTACAATTCGAAATGTACAATATTATTTTTATTATTATTTCCAACGCTTAACGTCGTCGTATGATATCAAAGGCCGTTGATGTCAGTTTGAAAGTATATGTCACGGTCAGCAATGTTATCTACTCTTCGATCGCTGGCGCCGTCTGGTGATCACGGATGGTATCTGGAGGAGCGCCAGTGGACCATCGCCAGACGAGACTTTACCTTGGGAGAAGAGGATGGTCATGCTGTGGAAGAAGAAGGCCACGCCAGTGGGGGGGGGGGGGAGACGGACATTGAGAGACTGTTTGGAATTTGATTTGACTTTTCGATATCTGCTTTTATCATACACGGAAACGAGAACGACGTTCGGTTAGTTTTATTACTCAAAGGAGAACCTCGTGTTGAGGTGTGACAGTATATACGTATAGTCATATAGTATTTTATATATAGTATATTAAAGTTCTGTTTTTTGACGAATGTTCCTTTGTTCATTTGTTCGTAAACCATAAGGCAATGACTAATAGTGATAAAAATGGTAACGCAGTGAACTCGAAGAACGTATAGCGTCTGAAGGATACCATTTAAAGATATGATCATAGCACTATATAATGTCACTAATATCGATTGTTTAAAATGACGTACAATAATCCTTTAGCCTTTTAAATCAATTACGATTATTATCGTGTGATACGGCGTGTTATTAATAGTGTATAATTTGTGCTCTATATTTCAGATGCTAGTTTCCATGTTCAGCGACATCTTGCGTCTCGACCGCTTACCTCAATCTTACTTTACAAAACAAGTCATCAATCTATAATTATGACCGAATGATTGAAAGTGATTGACGAGTGCCGTTCCAAAAACGGGAAATATTTCACTAGTATGTAATTAGAACTTTGTGTAGAATAGATTTATCAATCGTTTCGTTGATCATTTCTCCAACTAGCCACACGCACACTCAATCGCACACAGACACGTGTCCTTAACACACTAGTTTATGAAGGAAAGCGTTCAATTTAGACACCTTTAAAACCCGTTTAAATTTGGCTATATATGTTTCTCAGGTGCATCATCATTATATCCTCGGAATGGGCCTTACAGTTACAGCGAAATTACAAAAATACAAAATATTTCTCCTATGAAAGTCTACTGCCTTTGATTGCAATCTCACTTAGAAATTAATATTGCGCCAATCTAAGAAAAGACAAATAAGAAACGATGTCTGCGCTAGCTTACATGTTAATTTTTATTAAGAAATAACCTTCAGCAAACCAAACAATGCACCGAAAAATAGAGGAGTCACCAGTTGCAGTCCCACGCACACACGTGGACCCAACCAACAGATTTCCATCCATAGCTGACAAATAATATCAAGTTCAAAGTCTATACGGATCAAACAAAGTCGGTAGCATCCGCTGCACCCGTTAAGGCCACCACCCACTAATCCCTATATAGTTGTAGACAACGCCCGTTCGGGTTCACGTAGAACAGATGTTCGTCGATTGCGTGTTGTTAAATAGAAGGACCACCCGTTACTTCAAAGACCCTCATTGATCCTACCCCGCCAAGAGGAGGTGGACGAAATTTCCCGACTGCAGATGAATTACGAAGTTCAGAGTCGCACGCTCGACTAGGGAGGCAACATAGTTCAGAAAATAGTAATCATTTAAGAAAGGACTTAACCTTGTCTACGCAATTAAGATACCTTTTATCCGATTTCCGGCGTTATATATAATAGGGCCTACAGATTCAAGCTCTAATGCCTGCATGTAAACTTGGTAAGAATAAGGAGGCACGAGAAACAAACTTAACGCAGTGGCTGACAGAATATAATGAAAGAATTAGTCCACCGCTGCTCGAACTCTGACATTGCCAGTCCAAAGCCTGGAAAATGGAGAAGGGCGACGTAGTAGTAGTTTTAGTTTAACGACACTGTGTGATAACAAAAGCATTGGTGTCGCCCCCTCCTTCATGCAAATTTGGGACTGCCACTTCGTGAAACTAAGATAAAGATATATATATATATATATATATATATATATATATATATATATATATTCTGAATTCAGACAATTTAAATCATCTGTACTAAACCATTTAAAGGTGTGAACAGTGAACATAGCATTTATATTATGTCACGAATATCCATTATTTAAAACATAAATGATTCTTTAGCACAAATTAACCTTTTGACGCAATTATGATTTTTATCACATGATGCAGCGTGTAAATAAAACTGTAGAATTTTAGCTTTATATTTCAAATAATATGGATGTTCAACGACATCTTGCGGCTGCCTTACCTCTCATCTTATCGATCTTACTTTACATTACAAGTCAACAACCTATAATCGAATGATTGAACGTGATTGACGAGTGCCGATAAAAAAAAGGAAAATATTTAACTAGTATGTAATTGGAACTCTGCGCACAGTAGACTTATATAGCGCTCGTTGATAATTTCTCCAACGAGCAATGCGCACACGCACACATACGCTTGTACTTGAACACTGGATTATGGAATAAAAACGTTCAATTTAGACACCTTTTAAACGCTTGCACTTTGGGGTATATATTCCTCAAACGCTTCTGGTAAAAACATCAGAAGTTGCGCATTCAATTAAGGCGAGTTTACAAAAGTACAACGAAAACGGCCTTTGATGCCAAAAGGCGGTTAAACAATTGACGACATAGAAATTAATATAGCGCCAATCCAAGAAAAGACTAATAAGAAACGATGTCAGCGCTGGGAGAATGGATGTCAGCTGCGGAGGGGGATAGAGTAGCGGTTACACTCATGGCCAGGAGAGCATATAAGGTACGCGAATCGATTCCCGTAAACCCCCTCTAGGGCGGCGCCTTGCATGGCTGCCAAACCGTGTGTTTAATTAAGATATTGATTGTACTTTAATGTTTCAATGTAATCTTACTGCGTCTGCCGGCTTGAAATAATAAAGAATATAATTATTATTAACATGTTGATTTCATTAAGCAAATAAATTCATCAGGAAGACAAGCAATGCACAGAAAACTAGAGGAGTCACCAGTTGCAGTCCCACACATTGATGATCATGATGATGTTGATGATGATGACGACGACGACGACGACGATGATTATGATGATGATGACGATGACGATGACGACGACGACGACGACGACGACGACGACGACGATGATGATGATGATGATGATGATGATGATTATGACGATGATGAACTCGACAATTTCTACAGCGCCGTAACACAGCACATGCTGTTACAAGGGCGCTTATCAATCTAACGACTAGTCAGGATAAGCGATTTTGTAGAAATGGATTTTGAGTCTCATCTTGAAGGTGTCCGCCGTAGTCGATGAGTGAATCGAAGCTGGAATTCTATTCCAGTGACGTTGATCTAACCAACGGATTCCTATCCATAACTGACAGATAGCGCTTCGTTGATAAGGATAGCCAAGTTAACATTATGAGCGACTGATCAACATATATAGCAATATTGAAAATGTTTTATAGGTGTGTAAACACTGTACATTACATTGTCATTCTCGCAATACATATTTAGATGGTTATATATGATTTCTGGGATCCTGTTAAGAAAATCGTTCATGTAAATCACGCAACTGGTAGGTATGTAGTTTCTTCCTGAAGACGTTGTGTTATTACAAAGACGATTAGCGTCGCCCTCCTCTTTCATGCAGGCTTTGGACTGACACCATCCGAGTGTAAGGAATCGGCCCGGTTACCTGGCGGGATTTGATTCCAAAAGTTTAACGTCATTTTGTGTACAATTAGCGTTTTCTTTGTTCACGTTATCGATAATTTAATAACTGCTATAATTATTATATTATGCATTTTCGCGCAAAAACTAATTGAATCCGCGGGACGTAATACAATTGTACTAAATTATTATTCTGCCTTGCCGCTAATCATCTTTGTTATGACAGAGCGTCGTTAAACGGAAGTCACCATTTAAGCGTCGAAAATGTCAAAGGCTCTGGCAGCCGCAAGATGTCGTTAAACAATGAATACGACTGAGATGAAATAAAATATTGAATTTGGACACCTTTAATTAGATACATCTTTGAGCTATATATATCACTCCGTTTCAGCAGGACTTCGATCACATTCAGCGTAAAAGGTCTGCTTGAAAGTAAGGTCGATGTGAACGGCTTTCGCAGCCGCAAGATATCTTTAAACCAGAGGTGGGCAACCTACGGCCCGCGGGCCGGATCCGGCCCCCGGGGACTTTTCAACCGGCCCTTGACATGTCTTTAATATCAGCATTGTATCTGGCACTTTTATTGGGCCCTATGAATGTCTGGATCTCTGTACGTAGGCCGACATTAAAACATCTGTTTCTTATTTATTAAGAATCCGGCCTCTAGTCTAGTCAACTAGTTCACTACTCATTTATCAATGTAATAACTTTCTGCATGAAACAATACCACAGAGTGGGTAGGTTCGAAACTATGGAAGCCATCTTCACTTAGATTTCATGCCCTGAAAATGATTGCACTGTTTCCAAGCATCTATATTTGTGAACAGTTCTTCTCAAAGATGAAACTAAAAAAATGCAGAAGCAGATGCAGACTATCAAATGACAATTAATCTTTCCAATGAAATTTGAATTGCCACTTCGAACATTAAAGCAACCATACTGGATAAATTATGTCGTGAGAAGTGTCAGATTTCACATTAATCATTAAATGTAGCACACCAAGCAAATGAATGCATTGTACTCTAACAGTTTTATGTATTTTTTAAACCGAAGAAACTTAAAACATATATAATATTTTATTGTAGTGCAGGACTGTAGGTAATTAGGATAATCATCTTTTCATCATAAAAATTATCTTCATTAGTTTAACATAAATTTAACCGTAACGGTTATATCGCAATAGTTATAGTTTGAATAAAATTAATATTGTCTTATTTTCTTGGGTAAATGAATCTGCAAAAATTAGCCCGCGATTGGCATGGGGCCCCTGAGCTGCCCTAAATATCTTAGGTCGGCCCTCTGTTAAAAGAAGTTGCCCATGCCTGCTTTAAACAATGGAAACTGTACAGAGGCTACTGGACGTATAGACATATGCTTTAACTGTAGGGAAATCGTCTTCTAGAGGTCGAGAATAAACTTAAAACTTAAAAATTGAACAAATAAATATCACTTTAACGATATGAGATTGATGACAATTGATGTTGTTTAAACATTTTAAAGTTACATTGTATTGTTCTTCTTGTGTCGTTTGTATTGTATCATATTTTCTGAGAGAAAAAAGAAAAGTAAAAGCTTTGGAACATAAACATCAGGGACAGCAAAGAGAACTAAGCCTAGTGGTAACGACGTTGGATTTTGACTGAGAGGTCGGATATTGAAATCTCGGACAGAAACTTTTTCGAGATTTCTCCGAGTCAAAGAATATGAAGTCACAGAAAATGTTTAGCTATGGATAGCTTGGATAACCACTGGGGTTAGCGTAAGAGACGGCTCGAATGGAGAACATAAATTCGTATCTGAAATTTGCCATTTAAAGGTGAAAACTAATCAGGAAATGCGCGAAAAAAGAAGAATTCGAAAAAGAAAAAGAAGAAAAAAAGAAGAAAAAGAACCAATAAACTGTTAACTGTTACACAACTTTTGATGCCATTGGATGAAGCTAAACTGTTGATAACCAATCACCTATTAACTGTTACAAAGCCTTTTTCGGGCAGTTCTAGTCCGAAGCCAAGATCAAAGAAAGGGAGCTGTTAAAGGTCTTGTTACAGCACAATAGCGAACCAAGCGGTACAAGTTTTCAGTTATGCCACAGTGAAAACGATTAAGAATTTTGGCGTCGAAAGGAAAGACTTTGGACAACACCTCTGACTCGACACAGCGCTCGTGAATAACCCAGTGCCCTTTCGCGTAGCGCTTTAGAAATCTGTAATGTTTTACGATTACGATTACTTGTATTGAACTGTTCTTTTCGTATGTTCTCAGCATGCAGAACCATTGATCATAGTAACATTTCGTCTGGCAGTGAATGCAGTAGATATTGGAATACTAAATTCGGTCAAATGTATTGTTTCTTGTATTAAAGATTGTTCAACGTGAACTTATGCCTTCCACGGCTTGACGATATAATATGTTCCCCCGATGAGATAGATACGCGCATTTAACCGATGTTTAATATAATAGTATGGTGCATCTTATTAAAGGTGTCTAATTAGAACTTCATATTTCCTGTGCGGTCGTTAATAGTGATACTGTATTTACTTTATTTATTTATTCCAATATTAAACGTCGTTATATGACAGCGATTGTTGACTACAATTCGAAATATACAATTTTATTGCTATTATTATTTCCACGGCATATCGTCATATTAGGCCACATCAAAGGTCATTGATGTCAATTTGAAAGCATATGTCACGCTCAGCGATCTTATTTACTCTTGGACCGCTGGAACCCTCTGGTGACCACTGATGGTAGATGGAGGAGCGTCAGTGGACCATCGCCAGACGTGACTTTACCTTGGGAGGTGAGGAATGTTTTGCTGTGGAAGAAGAAGGTCACGCCGTGGAAAGACGGACATTGAGAAACTACCTAACTACATGTGGAACGAGCTGTATTGATTGCCCATGCGAAGACGCATTGGTTTTGAGACTCGTATGCTGACACGGATCTCAAAACCAATGTCTGTCCGAATGCCCTCCATACTACCTTACAGAGTTATGTATTCCAGTGTCATCATCAGCTGGTCGTAAATCTCTTCTCTCTGCAACACAGGGTAATCTGGTTGTTCTCCCCGTGGAGTACTGCCACAGTGCAACATGAAGCTTCTCAGTGGTCGGTCCCTAATTCGGCAACTGGCTTCCATGCAATCTGCCACATGAGATTTTTCTGCTTTCAATGCATCTATATTTCACAAGCGGTTGAAGTCTTGAAGACCATTCTGTCCGATTGTGGTCGTCTATAGTCTAATTACTGCTGATGCTGATTGCTGTTGATGTCTTTAGATTTGATTTCTCTTTTCATCTTTTTCTTCTAAACCTGTAGCTGGATTAGTTTTCAGTGTTTAACGACCTCTTTCGGTTGCCACAGCCATTACCAGAGACGCTTTTACTAGATTGAATAACGTTGACGAAAAATTATTATACCATTGAATCAAAACGTTTTAAAGGTGTCTGAATTGATGTTCCTAAGCGACGTTATTTAATTGCCTCGGCGCGCGATGTCAGCCCCACCTCTTCTAATAATCTACTTTATAATTGCAATTAATTGTCGTATATAGTTCGACGTCTTCAGATTTATTCTTCAACCAAAATAAGCTAAGTAGCTGGAATCAGTTTATTCACATGCGCTTAATCAAAGATCAGGAATTTATTACGTCTAACTGCGAGGCCAACCACTTAAAGTCTTTAGAGTCATCATCTGACATTTCACTCTGGTTATCTTCTTACGTCTATCTTTTCCGCTCAGCGATTAACTGCCTATATTACTGCCAGGGCCATTGATAGGAGTCTTTGGATGGTGGAACTTGAAATACAAAGTTCCATTAAGACACCTTTAATAAGGCACCTGTAATAAATCTACTAGACAAGGTCGTTCAGTGGTTTGAACATGTGGATAGAATGCCAGTTGTAATTGTATTATAGCATTTATATAGCGCCGCTCAGGAGCAAAACATACCAGGGGCGAGCTGTGCGCTAGAATACATAATGTTAAACTAACATTAGCAACTAGAATACTACATCAGGTAGCAAACACACTGTCCCACGGAAACAAAGAGAGCCAGACAGAGATGGTAGGGAGTTAAACAGAGAGAAAGACACAGAGAAGACATAGAGAGACAGACAGACTCCCACTGCAAGATCGACTTAAACGGCCCTGAATTTAAGACAGACAGACAGACAGACAAAATAGAAACAGATAGAGACAGAGACAGACGAGAGAGGGATACAGAAAAAGAAAAAGAATAGAGAAAGAAAGAGAGAAAAAGACAGGCAGACAGAGGAGAGAGAGAAAGAAAGACACAAAGAGGTTCAAATATATGTCTATTTAAATTCAGTGGATACAATGTATATCTAAACGTGAATGAACCTGCTCTGGCCATTCGGAGGGCGCATTGTCCTGCTGAGATGCGGTGTTGGTCTCCTTCTGAACCAATACACATCGTTGCTACCACCGGAAGACTCGTCTCCTTGCAGACCTCGATCGCCCATTCCATCTCCTCCACGTGCACAAAATACTGCAAACCCCAAAAAGACCAGTAATCGTAATCGTTATAGTTTAGCCACATCTTGTGGCTTCCGCGGACGTTATCGTTGACTTTGCACTGCTTTAGTGGGCATAAAGTCATATCTGAGTATCACGCAATAGCAAAATTATATATTATACAATGAAAGCGTTTTACGGGTGTTCAAATGTTGCGTTGCAGTTCATGGTTTAAAATATATTGTGTGGTGACATATTTGAACTCTCACAACCGTTTAAGTCGATCTTGCAGTGGCAGATAATACAAAATAAACGCAATTGCCTGATGTATATATACAAGAGAATGAAAAAGATTAAACGTTGTTTAAATGTAGCTTTATGTCCTATTTTAATATTAAGTGTTTCTTATTGAAATAAAGTGTTGCACACTATTGTATTGTATTGTATTGTATCTAAACATTTATAAAGCGCCTCTCACAGTATTCGCTAATCAGAGGCGCTCCCAGTGCGAAAGACCCAGTGAATAGAAAGTGGTTTTAAGACAGCGGAACGAGGCACTTTGGCCACCAGCTAATAAAGAGGCACGTGTCAATGGAGGAAGTTGATTCCATAGAGCAGGACCAATGCAAGAAAAGGCTCGAGTTTTGGCCATAGAGGTCCTGGCTCGTGGTACAAGAAGATCATGTCGATTAAGCGATCGCAATGGACGGAGGGAAGTAGCTGAAATTGGCAGACGAACAATGTCACAGAGGTACTTGGGTGCTAAGCCTGTACAGGACCGAAGGACTAAAGTGAGAACCTTCAGCTGAATCCGAGCAGTAAGGGGAAGCCAATGAAGATGATCGAACATGAAAGAGGAAATATGAGACCAGCGAGGAAGTCGGGCTGCAGCATTTAAAACAGTCTGGAGGGGACTTGCGAGGTGTTTTGGCTGCCACGGCTGTTAGCGTCGACTCTACACTGCCTGAATTCATTTATTTTGCGCTACCTCTACTACTGAGGATACGCAGTTCCATGCTTAATGGATTCTTATCCAGTGCAATCCAATCTAATCCAAACTAATCAATGGCAGAGCTTGCTTGGCGATCGCTGAATATGTAGCTTTGAAATGAGCTTTTTAGTAAAGTTGTCTAAGCTCAGTTTTTAAACTTTCATTGGTTTTTACTTAAACTTTTCGTAGTACTTGTTAGCGACATCTTGTGGCTTCTGGAGCCGTTGACGTAAACCGTCTCTAGCCAGCTGTTTAATATTTGATTGAACGAGATTTATTAATATATAAGTTAAAGAACATTCTAATAAAAGGTGTCTAAATTCAACGCGTAATTTCATCTATTAGTTTCTACTGTATAGCAACAACTTGACAATGTGTCTGCCGAGGTCGTTGGCGAGGTCGATCTGTGCTATCTGGAAATTACACGGCTATATATGTTGATCAGCTCACTATAACGTTAACTTTCGCTGGTCAAAAAGAAGAATATGAAGAAGAAGAATATGAAGAAGAAGAAGAATCTGAAGAAAAATGTGAAGAAGAAAAATGTGAAGAAGAAGAATGTGAAGATAAAGAATATGAAGAAGAAGAACAAGAAGAAGCACAAGAACAAGAGGAACAAGAGAAACAGTGACAAGAAGAAAATTAAGGTCTAGGGGCGCAGGTGAAGCAGAAATCTAGAAACAAATTTCTGCATCTTCGGAGATTCGAACCACCGATCTCTCGGTTGAGAATCCAGCACGCTAAGTCACGTACAGGGCTTGTGATATAATTATTTGTACGATGAAAACAATAGAAACAATTTTCCTATCGAAGGTGCGGCCAGAGACGTTATTTGAGGAGGTGGGGGGCATTTGCGCTCTTGAATTTTGAAAAAAGAAAAGGGATGGAAGAAGAAAAGGGTGAAAGAGAAAGGGGTAAAAAGAAAAAAAGATACTCAAATTCATCGAAACCTAATTATATTAAGTGACGGTATACAGAATGTGGCACACATCATGCAACAGTGGCTTACAGTTTGTCAATAGACTAAATACAAAACTTAACAAGCTGGCCAAGTTCCCCCTGAAAAAATAGTCAAGTGACGTCAGGCCTTTGTGATATTGGATGAAGCTAAAGTGTTGGCAACCAATCAACTGTTAACTGTTGCAAAGCCTTTGATGCCATTGGATGAGGGTAAATGTTGATAACCAATCAATCGTTAACTGCTACAAAGTTGTTTTTGGGCAATGTCAGTTCGAAGCTCAAATCAAGGCGGGGTCGCAGTTAATCGTCTCTGTTACGACACAGCGTCGTTAAATAGAAACGTACCTAGGGCTACCAGTTTCATTTCTGCCACAGTGAAAACGGTTCAGAATTTTGATATCGATAGAAAATACTTATTTTGAACAGTTCTCGTCCGATACTGCCAGCATGCGGAACCATTTTCACAGAAACATCGACGTAGGTAAGCAGGCCTTGATTACCTACATGTAGTTTCTTCGTCTGGCAGTCCTGTGACTCAGTTTGGTTAATAGATATTGGAATATTAAACCCGGTGTAATCTAGTAATACTGGTATGAAACAGTGTTTAACGACAACTTATGCCGTTCACGATATTTGCATGGAAAACCTTTTGACATGATTGATTCGCGCATCAACTGATGGTTTAAGTAATAGGCTTATAAATCCTATTACAGGTGTCTAATTCGAAGTGCGTAGTTTATGCGTGGCCGTTTACAGTAATCATTTATTTATTTTATTTATTTTATTCCAATGTTTGACGTCGTCATATGACATCAAATGGCGTTGTCGACATACAGTATTGTGGTTTTTTTACATACTATGTTAAAGTTCTCTTTTCCTGGGGAAGGTTCCTTTTTGCATTTGTTAGTCACCCATATGGCGGTGTTCTGATGCTGCGACAGAAAAGTAACAAAACAGTAAAACCAGATTATTTATATTGTCTGAAGGATATCATTTAGAAGTTTGAAAACAGTACTATACAGTGTGACTAATATTTATTGTTTAACGACATAAAAAATGATTCTTTGGCATAAAATCAACGTTTAACACAATTATGATTTTAATCGCATGACACAACGTGTTATAAAGTGAATAATTTGAGCGTTGTATTTCAAATAATAACGTCCATATTTAACGACATCTTGCGGCTGCCTGTTCGCCTGTTTACCTCAATCTTACTTTACATTACAGGCCGTCAGCAGATGTGACCCAGTGATTGAACGTGATCGACGAGCATCGATAGAATAGCGGGAAATATTTTACCAATATGTAATTGGAACTCTGTGTAGATTAGATTTATCAAACGCTCCGTTGGTAATTTCTGCAAAGAGCCATACGCACTCGGAGCACGGATACATGTCGTTAAAATTATGAAAGGAAAACATTAAATTTGGACACCTTTAAAACGCTTAAAATTTGAGCTATGCGTTCCTTAAACACGTTTCGTCATTATCTAGAAGTTTCCATTACAGTTACAGAGATACAGAAAAACCAAAAAAATTAAATTTACACACCTTTAAAATGCTTTCGATTTGATCTATATGTTTCTCAAACGCGATTAGTCATGAGATTCCACTTTGCCTGTAGTTACAGCGAGATGAAAAAACACAAAAGTGTTTTGACATTAACGGCCTTTCATGCCAAAAGATGTTGCTGAAAATTTGTATTGTATTTTATTGTATTTTTCGTTTATTAATTCAGAATAAAAGACCGCACATGGATATAGAGGGAACAAGTAGGAAACACTGAATAAGCTAGTTATGGTTTGGATTTAAGACAAGATAAGAGTCGGGCGATAAAATTTCTGCCATCTTTCTTAGGGAGAACAATCCATGGGGACTAGGTCGCAAATCACTGGCGTAAACTTGTCCAAAATATTGGGGGGCATTTGGTTATTTTTTCTACACTTTGTGCGTTAAGTGTACAGTCCGTCTCAATTATTGGGGGGGGGGCGTGCCCCGGATGCCCTCCCCCAGAGTCTACGCCTATGTTGCAAATTATAAGGTTGTGCATAAAACGAAAGAAGGAGTTTAATCTCAATCGTCCGGAGTTGGTCACTGAATTGATTGTAATTTCACTTAGAAATTAATGTAGCGCCACACACGACTTAAACGAAGCAATTTCTGCGCTAGGTTGCCTACATGTTAATTCTTATCAAGAAAATAAATTCATCAGTAAGCCAAACAATGCACAGAAAACTAGAGGAGACACCAGTTGCAGTCCCACGCACACACGTGGATCCAACCAACGGATTCCTGTCCATAGTTGACAGATAACATCAAGTTCAAAGTCTACACGGATCAAGCAGACGTTAACGCCACCGCCCTGCAGTCCCTCATTAGTTGTAGATGATATCCGGCTATCTCTTGAGCCGCCAGGTGCACTCAAAACAGATATTCGTCGCCTGCTTGTCGGTAAATCGAAGCGCAACACGTTACTATCCATTGCGGTCACTCCAAAGGGAACGTCGATCCTACCCCGCCAAAAGGGACGAAAATTCCCGACTACAGATACCGTACGCGGTCCATATATCGCACAGTTGACGAGGGAGACTTTGCCCTAGGCTGTGATGGTGAACAATTCCTTTTCCCTCGCCGCCAACTGTCCTCCTTTTCCATTCTCCCTCCCCTCTCCTTATTTACATTTCATACAAACTTTACTTGATTTTGTCGAGTACAACACTATAGATTGCGTCACTAATTTATGCAACATGAAGCAATAAGTAAGCTAAAGTGAATTTCATCTATCGTCCTTGCGATAGTTAGCTATGCAGAAAAACACCGCCGGTAATAATTGTCGTTACAGGTCAAAATAGTGCAAAAAATATTTCAGCACATGGCCAAAATTTGGTGTTGATTGTCACCACCAATTTAAAAAGTGCTGCTGACCGAACTGTACCGTAACAGTACAAAGTTACGTATGTGCATTTAAGTCTGGTGGATTTTACGGAATATAGACTTATAAACAATCTCTCTCATTGTTCGAATGAAACTAAAGGTGTTGTACTAATTTCCAATTATGCCACAGTCAAAACGGTTAAGAAATTTGACGTCGATTGGAACGACAATTCTGACTCCCGCAGCGCTCGTGATTAAGCTAGTGCCCTGCGCTTCGCTTTCGAGTGGCGCTTTAGAAATTAGAAGTTTACGATTACGATTACTTGTTTGGAACAGTTCTTGTTTGATATTCCCAGCGTGCAGAACCACATATCGTAGTAACATCGGCGTAGGTAAGCAGAATTTGATTACCTGGATTTTCATCTGGCAGTGACTACGGCTTGAGAATTTCAGTAGGACCTAAGTAGATATTGGAATATTAAACCCGGTATAATCAATTATTTCTTATTTAACGATAACATAATTTTGTCTTCCAGGCCATTGAACCGTTTTAGATAACATAGCTTTGCGCGTAAATCGATTGTTAATATAATAGAATAGTGCATTCTATTAAAGGTGTCTAATTCGAACACGTGGTCATCAACAGTAACTTTTAAATCTTCTTCTTCGTCGTCATCATATGACAGCAAAGGTAGTTGACAACAAGTTGAAAGTATATAAATAATATTTGAAAGTATATCCCGAATCGACTACTGCAATTCGCTTATTATCGGTCTTCCTAAGGTCCGTCTCAAGCCTCTGCAGTCAGGCCTAAATGCAGTTGCTAGATAATTAGCACGTCACGTCTGCCACGCTACTCACATAGGCGTCTCGAAGAGAGGCAAGGGCCCTGGATTTAGAAAATTCTCTTGTTTCCTGTGTTCATGAATTCCATGCAAAAATGTCATTCCCCCGCCCCCAGAAACATTTCTGCCCTCAGAAATTTTTTTTTGCCCCCCAGAAAAATTCCTCCAGATGCCCATGGCTACTCACGCATTTCGTTCTTCATGTTTGAACACCTTCGCTGGCTTCCTCTCTCTGCACGTATTAAGTTCAAAATCCTTATTCTGGTTCCAAGACACAGTGGGGCCTTCCCCCTAAATGTAATGCACTGGCCTCTTTCTGTTTCCTCGCATCGTCCACTTCACTCCTCGAACAGACTGAATCTTTTAGTTCCTCATACTAGAACAGCTGTTGCACAGTCCCGGTCTTTTTCACATTGGTCCTTCTCTCTGGTAAACACTGTCTCCTGCTACTCGCTCTCAAATTTTAATAGGTAACCCCTCGTCTTCTTTTGCTTTCCTCAAGACTTATTTCTTTTCTCTTGGCCTTGCGCACTGGGAGCGCCTCTGAACAGTTCACCCTACTAGAGGCACTTTATAAATGTTTAAATAAATAAAAAAATTGCAATACAATATAGTATTATGGTATTTTGTATATAGTATTTCAAAGTTACCTTTTCTTGGAAAATGTTCCTTTGCTGAATTGTTACCATCCAGATTGCAACGTACACATGTTATACTTAGACTCAACGTAACCATGCGGTGAAAATATAGCATTTATAGCCTCTGTAGGAAACCTTTTAGAGGTGTTCAATCAGTACTTATACAATTTGACTAATTTTCATTGTTTAACAACATAACATGATTCTTTAGCATATATTAACCTTTTAAGAGCAATTGTGATTTTTATCACATGATACTGCGTGTTATTAAAAGTGTATAATTTGATCTTTGCATTTCAAATACTAACGTTGATGTTCAACGACATCTTGTGGCTGCCTGCTCGTTCGTTTACCTCGAACTTACGTTACATTCCAAGTCACCAATCTTATATCACAGAATGATTGAACATGATTGACGAGCATCGATAAAAAAAACGGGTAATAGTTTACTAGTATGCAATTGTAAGTCTGTGTTAAATAGATTTATCTAGCGCTCCGTTGGTAATTTCTCCAACTAGTACTCGCTCGCAAACACATGTCGTTAAAATTATAATATGAAACTTTCAATTTAGACACCTTTAAAACGTATTACATTTGGGTATATATACTTCTCAGGCGTTAGGTCATACACATTATCAGCCGGGGCTCTAGTTGCAGCGAGATTATAAAGATACAAAAGTATTTAATCCGATAATTGACGTCAACGGCCTTTGATGACAAAAAATACAGTTAAACAATTGATTTTAATCTCACTTAGAAATTAATATAGCGCCATTCAGAGAAAAGATTAATAAGAGTCGATGTCTGCGCTAGCTTAGATGTTAATTTTCATTAAGAAAATAAATTCATCAGCAAACCAAACAATGTACAGAATACTAGAGTAGTCACCACTTGCAGTCCCACGCACACACGTAGATCCAACAAACGGATTCTTATTCATAGCTGACAGGTAACATCAAGGTCAAAGTCCACACGGACCAAGCAGAGTCGGTAGCGTCCGCAGCACACGTTAACGCCAGTAGTTCCTTATTAGTTGTAGATTACGCCAAGTCCGGCTATCCCTTGAGCCGCCGGATGCACGTAGAACAGATACTCGCCTCCTGCTGTTGGTAAATCGAAGCGCCACCCGCTACTGTCGGCCGTGGTCACTCCAAATACCCACTCCGCCACTGAGGGACGAAAATTCTAGGCTAAATATGTCGTGCGCGGTCCAAAGATCGCAAAATCGACGAGGAGGCAACGTAGTAAAGAAAACAATAATCATTTAAGTAAAGGCTTAACTTTGTCCAACGAAGTGATGGTTATCAATTCCCTGTTCTCTGGCCAACAACTGCCCTGTTCTTCCCTTCACCCTCCCCTCTCCCATCTTACATTTTAAGCAAACTTGATGTAATTTGTCGAGTACAACACGATGGATTGCTTCACTAATTTCTGCAACATAAAACAATACCTAAGCTAACGCAGAGACATATCTATCGTCATTATTGTATTTAACCAGCTAAATCTGCAGTCTGAGAATGGAAATGTGCAGTAATGTTCAAGCAACGCTGTAATCACACATAATGGAATGATCTCATCACACACCTTTTTAAAGAACACTTTATCGCTTTTATATATTTACCAGCTACCTACAATGTTAACTACCTGGAAGTTCACATTATCTTGACTCATAACAGATTCATCAACACATTTTCAGTAACATTGACACTTCTAACAGAATTATCAACAACAGCGGAGGATTGAACGCTATCCAGGACCGGAGTCTTAATACTCATTTTAAGTCTTTTTTCAGGTTTGTACTGCGGCGAGCACCACCATCCGTACCATCTCTCCCACGCTCTTGATCTGGGAGTGTCTGAGATGGAACCTCCTACAAAAAGATCATCTTTTTTAATCTTGTTGTAATTTTCGTATTAGTTACCTGACTTTGCCTGCTTTCGAGTGATTGGGATCTTTTTCTTTCTACAGATTCAAAAAGTACGATTCAAAACGCCGTCCCTGCGTCCCACTGGCATTGCGAAGATTGTCAGAGGAATTATAATATTACAAGAAAGTTCTTACATCTTCTGCAGATTCGCATGCATAGTTTTCATGTGTGTCTTCGTATGTACTTTCAGTCTCTTTTCTATCTTCGGAAGTTTCATCAGAACCAGCTTCATGTGAAGCAGTTTCTAAGGCTGATGAGATTTTTTGATTTTCGTATACGTCTGAATTGTGTTGTTCGTACGATTGATGCAAAGTTAATTAAGATAAAATCGGTTCTCTAAACGCCACAGCATAGGTTTCCCGCGCAGATGGCGGGATAAAGGAAAAACCTGATCCGTATTACAGGGCGATAAGCCGCATTGTGGTTGTAATAATCCGTAAACATAATTCGTAGGCTACGTAGAATAATTCGTGGTATAATTATAATCTGTACTATACGCAAAAACCAAACCCGTATTGGCCTCAGCGACTGAGAGAACTTAGGATATATGGTTCTTATAGGACGAATATTGTAGTTAAAAGAGGTATCTAGTTAGTTTGAACATTTCTCTCCCCGTTCCTCTGGAACAATACAGCTCTCATTTAAACGTAGTTAAAATCGACATAATTTATCTACTTAAATAGAGGTGAAGAAAAAATATATGTAATGTTCTTAGACACCGTTTTAAAGGTGTCTTTCAGAATTTAGAGTGTTGAAGTATATTCTGTTCAACGACATTTCAAGGCTATCACGGTCTTTTGCTGCGGTACTTATACACCGCGAACAATACGCAATGACTTTGGGTGTGTCTTTCATGTTTATTTATTTTATTCCGGATATTTCTATAGCGCCTCTCGAAGTCAACTACTACTCAGAGGCGCTCCCGACTACAGCATTTGATACTGTGCCGGAATTTTCACGCCGAAGCGCCACGAGCAATTGCGAGTGAAGGACTTGCCCAAGGTCCGTACGCAGCGGCTAGAGTGGGATTCGAACCTGCAACCCTCCGGTCACAAGGCGCCGAACTTACCACTGAGCCACCACGCCCCACAATGTTACAACGTTGTGTAAGAAGAAAGATAATTTGCGTCGCCCTCCTCCTTTACAGAGGGGTAGGTCTGACGAAACTCGTTTTGTTTGACATAATATTTATATAAGTAGAGCCTAATCGTTCATTAAAACGTGCTAAGAAAATTTTTGAAAAAATTACACAGCTAGATAAGATAAAAGTTGGATAAGATAAAAGTTGGTAAGACAAGTCAAGATAAGATCAGCTAATGTTGGGTTTATTGGGCGTCGGAGTAAAACAAAAAAAACACGAAAATTATGTGAATAAAACGTCAACATTTATTCTTGATAAATAAACTGTACGATATGTTGACTCATTTTATCAATAACCATATTTCTAAACTATGTTACTTCGATGTTTGTTAGGCTACAACAAAAGTTCAACTTTAATGGAATCAAATAATCTGTAATTCTTAATGAAAACTAATTAAAGCAAGTACCGAAAAACTACTTTAAAATGTCATGAATAAAAACCCGCTTTCATTGTGAAGAACTAATAATTTTTAATTAATTTCTTGATAAAAATCAATTATGACTCTTTGTGACTTGACTCGGGACTCCATGGTGTGGAAGAGAAAGTCCAAGTACGTGGGGGCGGGGTATTTGACTTCTTCCGTATTGCTGTGTCCATGTTTCTACGTCTGGCTCTCTCGCTCTCTCCGTCAGTCTATCTTTCTGTCTGTCTGTGCGTTCTTTAACTGTCGCTCTGTTGCTTTGAGAAGAGCTTCTTCAGTTCATCCTCCGATGTTTTGTCCTTCCTCTGCATCAGATCTTCATCACCCTACAACAGCAACGACATCTTACTCCGTTGGTTAGGTTCTAAGAATTTCTGTGCGAGAGCTCGCCGGTGGTGACTTGACAATTAGACACCTCTAAAAACATATAAATTGTATTTATAAAAGTCAATAGCGTTTAGTGCATTGGATAATCACAGCGCTTCCAGGAGTAAAAGGCATGTTCCTTTCAAGACGAAATTGTTAAGTATGATGCTTGATTTAAAATCCATACGTTACAAAATTTATGTTTCACTGGCACCCCATAGCTGTCGGTGGGAAGATTAGTCGGCGAGGGATAAGACCATTGACGCCCTTTGCAAAAATGTTGGTGTTGAATAATTCTAGCAGACAGACACACAGGCAGGTAAACAGACAGATAGCTATATAGAATATTATAGATAGATAGATAGATAGATAGATAGATAGATAGATAGATAGATAGATAGATAGATAGATAGATAGATAGATAGATAGATAGATAGATAGATAGATAGATAGATAGATAGATAGATAGATAGATAGATAGATAGATAGATAGATAGATAGATAGATAGATAGATTGATAGATAGATAGATAGATAGATAGATAGAATGACAGACAGACAGACAGACAGACAGACAGACAGACAGACAGACAGACAGACAGATAGACAGATTGATAGATAGATAGATAGAAACATAGACACCCAGAGAGACAGAGGTTTGCGATTTTCATGCTGTCGTATGGCGTCGTTACACACTTAAAATGCCAAGTTCTTCTAAGACACCTCTAAAACGCTTTCAGTTTGATTATATATAAGAGTCAAACGCAACATTTGCCATGTGTAATATGTGTACGGACGGTGTACTCATTACAGATGAGTTGGAAATGGGGCGTAACTAAAGCAGAAACCCTGACATCGTGATCAACAATCAAGTAAGTTAAATATTAGACTTACTGTATGGTGCCAGGCCTAAGCATGGGTAAAAGAGGAGGGCGACGCTAATCATCTCTGTTATGACAGCGCCTACCTCATCGCCATATAAATTGGACGTGACCTACAAGATGCGGTTAAATACTGGTTACTGAGTATACATTTAAACTAGATATTTGTTAATAAGTATACTTATAAGCTAGATACTGGTTGCAAAGTATACTTAAAAGATAGATACTTGTTACTAAGTATACTTAAAAGCTAACTACCTGTTACTAAGTATGCTTGCGAACTTGACACTGGTTACTAGGTATCCCCATAAGTTATATACTGCTTACTAAGTACACTAATAAGCTAGATACTTACCGCAGTGACTCCCCAAGCGTCCGGCTGAGACAAGGCAGCGCTGAAGGGACGACCTGTTGCTGGGTTCAACTTCTCCCAGTATTCGCGTCTCGCCCTACAAAGTCAGATTTACAAAACACTCAAAATGTATGTAACGATTCGCCCTCCCTCTCTCCGTGTCTCTGTCTCTCTGTCTCTCTCCGACTTTTGTTCATCGTAAAAAGTATCTTTGGACAACCCCTCTTGACCTGACGCAGCGCGTGCGAATACGCTGCTGCCCTGCGCTTTGCTCTAGTACTATAGACAAATCCGAATCTACGCTTATGGTTACCTATAGACAGGTAAGTTTGGATAACGGAGCATAAACTATAACGCTGAAATTAGACAGCTGCAACTCTTCAATCAGACGCGCCTCCGGTGATCGACGTCACGAATGCGGGAACGATAAACGCGCTTTCCAGTACACTCCAGGTTTGGATTTCGCGTCTGATTGAAGAGTTGCAGCTGTTTGACCACGTGATCATCGATCGGACCATCAAACAGTGGCGTCCACGTCCACGGTCGTGTGTCCGTGAACAAAAAGGGCATTTTGAACACCAGCTGTTGCTGAACTTCACTTCCTTATGGCTCTTGTATGTTGGAAACTTCCCATTTTCAGGGCTGCGTCTCAAACATTCACAAACTTGACAAACTCGGCAACATTTCCAAACGGCGTTAGGATTTGGTGGCAATATGGCTACTCTTGTTGTTTTTAAAATTTCAGGAAAATGCTAAAAGTTTTGACCGAGTTATGACACTCTTTCTTGGGGTCCACTTTTCATCGGGACACAGTGTATAAATATATATATATATATATATATATATATATATATATATATATATATATATATATATATATATATATATATATATATATATATATATAGCGCCCCTTCAAGGCAACTACTCAGAGGCAGAGGCAAGAATATACTGGTGTCCATAGAGGCAGAGGCAAGAATATACTGGGGGTCAATAGAGTAGTGGTAACATCACTGGCGTGAAGAGCAAGAGGTAGCGGGATAGCTTCCCGCAACCCTACCAAATTTAGGTCCACTCAGCCTTTCATTCGCGAGATGGCGCGTTGTTAAAATGAGATGTAGGACGTGATGGGCGCCTTGCATGGCTGCCGTGTACAGTTAAATTCTACTCCTGTAATAACTTGTGATCATCCGTTCATACTGATTTGTAGTCATACTGCGTTATTGTCAGTTTGAAGATATAAAAAGAAAATTATTATTATTATTACTTACTTACTTGTGTAAATAGAAATATTCCGCTTGGTTAAACACCTTTAATAATTCCGGTAGCATTGGGATATAATCCCATCGTTTATCACCTTAAGAATTTAGAATTCAGTGTGCACATTTTTCGTGGAAAGGAAAATAATGAGCTCAGGTTTTCAAAATATTTTTTACCTTCGTGACCTTTGCCGCCCGGTGTCCGACGTCGTAGCGCGTCGGGCACTACGCTCCTCGGCCAGAGGGGAGCTTTTGGTCCCGCGTGCTCGTTCTTCTATTGGGCAGCGCCGGGCTTTCTCAGTTGTGGGTCCCTCCACTTGGAATGGGCTCCCGCTGGAACTGCGATTACTACCTCTGAATAATTTGCCTGCATTTCATAAATCGCTCAAATCTTTCTTTTTTAGCCGTGGCTGAGCTGGGAGCGCACCTGAGTAGGTATCTTGAAGGAGCGCTATATAAATCTTCAGAATGAATGAATGAATGAATTATAATGAGAATGTAATTTTGAAAACTAATTAGCAATTAATTAGACTGAGATCATGGTTCAGTTTGAATTAAGTCGTATGGAAAACAGCTAAAACCAAAATTCATTAAACACCTTTTTTATGAATCTTTTTCCAGCACTTCTACCTTCTTCTAAACATTTAGATACTTCAATTAATGCTACTGACCGAGCACTGGAAGTGTCAGTCTTAAGTTTGGAATAGGGGGGAGGTCGTTAAACAGTAACTAACCTACTGCAAAACTCCGCCGCTTCCCCTACTACGGCAAGATCAGTCCCAAGCCTGGAGAGAGGAGGAGGGTGACATTAATCATCTTTGTTAAGATACAGTGTCGTGAAGCAGCAACAAACCTTAACTTCCATCTTCCACCCACCTTGCTCTGACCCATGGCTTCGTGTGCATCCTCAGTCCCTGGCCCCACTGGTCGTGTTTCTCCGAGGCCACTGGTAAACGGCCCCGCTCCGTGGCTAACTCCTCAGCGATCGCTCGGATGTGGTAGGGTTCGAATCCGCAACAGCCGCCGATGTAGCGGACACCGAGGTTGTAGGCATCGCGTGCGTACTTCTGGATGTCCCAACGAGTACAGATACGGGGTTCGAGACCTAAGAGATATGATATGCATTTGTTGCATCGGCGTAGTCACTGACTGAATGACTGACTGACTGACTGACTGACTTACTTACTTACTTACTTACTTACTTACTTACTAAATTACTTACTTACTTACTTACTTACTTACTTACTGGCCAATTGAATTACTGGTTGACTGGCTGAATGACTAACTGACTGACTGACTGGCTGATTGACTAACTGGACGAATGAATGCAATAAACAATTGTTTATTGACTGATAGTTTATCTGATTAAATCATTCATCATTTATTGATTGACTGATTGCACGATTTCATGATTGAATGACTAACTTATTGACTAACTGACTCGTTTACTCATTCCTTCGTTCATTCATTCATTCATCGACGGTTGGTTAATTATTTTGCGCAAGTATATAAGTCAATTGATAAGTAGGTGAGTAAGTAAGTAATAAATAAGTAAATAGGCCTAGCGAAGAGACGCATCATAATCGTAAGCGACGAATCCGTCGATGGTGCTCATAAACTCTCTTCTTACCGAATGGAAATTCCGGAAGATCAATGAATCCCTGTTTGTTGACGTCCGGCGTATGAAAGGCCAATGGTTGTGCCATCAGGAAGACCTTCAGACCTTCTTTCTCCAGCGCTTCCTTCATCAGCTTGATCCCTTGAAGGACTGTCTCTGGATCGAAGTGACAGTTGATGCCAACGACGTCGGCTCCTGTAAACATACACACGAAAAATAACCAAGGCCGGTCTAAGTGCTCCGTCAAACATGGCGGGTGAATTTAGGGACGCCTCAGTCTTCGCCACGTTCTCTCTTAAAACTAATTTGAAATCTGCTGGAAAGGGACCTCTGTGGAGAACTATGGCTCATGGCTCACTGCCCCATGGAGACAAAGAAAGGCAGATAGATAGATAGATAGATGATAGATGATAGATAGATAGATAGATAGATAGATAGATAGATAGATAGATAGATAGATAGATAGATAGATAGATAGATAGATAGATAGATAGATAGATAGACAGA
>OY744608.1:67836102-67871102 GCA_963556255.1 Allolobophora icterica
CAACTCAACTAGTCAGCCACACTACTACAGCGAACACACACGAATTCAAACTTCTCCAGTCAGCATAATTCTTCGCGCCTCTTGACACACCTGTCTTCTGTGCGCATAAGCGAAATCTTATAATATATATATAGCGCGCCGCTGCCGATATCGGCCGGCCGCGCGTGTCACTAAGACTAAACGTTATACATCTATCATATATACATATACACGTGAAACTAAAGTAAGCGCACTAAATATATACGCTAAATATCTCGCACTGCAAAACTGTACACAAAACTCAGTTCACATTACCTCCTTCCTTTTTCTGGAATTGAGCAAATTAAATTTCAAAATTTGCGAAATTACCAAAATACATGAAACAAATATATATATATAACTAATCAATCAAACAGTCTTACGATTACTTATAATCTTGACAAACAATCAGCAATAACATTCAATCTGCCCTTCTTGTACTTCACCTCAACATCAAAAGTTTGTAAGGCTAACGCCCAACGCACAAGTTTAGCAGACTTAGACATTGACTCAGTCAAATATGTAAGAGGATTGTGATCAGTAAAAATGAAAATTTTTGATCCAATTATAATTTCTTTTAACTTGTTTAGAGCCCAAACAATAGCATAGGCTTCCTTTTCCACAGTAGCCCATCTCTTCTGGGTATCAGTTAATTTCTGACTGATAAATGACACAGGGCGTTCTATTCCCTTGTCGTCCATCTGTGTTAAAACAGCACCGACTGCAAAGTCACTACTATCGCAGTACAAATTGAATGGTTTTCCCACTTCAAAAACATATAACACTACTTTGGATCGCACAGCCTCTTTAAGTAAATCAAATGCTTGCTGATGTTCAACAGTCCAATCAATCTTATCAGAAACACGTTTACTAGTTAAATCAGATAAAGGTTTCGCAATCTGTGCAAAGTCCTTAATAAACTGTCTGTAATAATTAAAAAATCCAAGCAGTTGCTTAACTTGCTTCTTAGTTTCTGGGATCTTCAAATTACTCAAACTTTCAATTCTGTCTGGATTCATCTTTATCTTACCAGACCCAACCACATGACCGATAAACCTTACTTCAGACTTACCAAATATGCATTTTTTCAAATTTAAGGTAACGTTATGCAATCTCATTTGCATCAAAAATGCATCTAACTGCTGTAAATGAATTTTCCAATTGTCAGAATGCACAGCAATGTCATCAACATACGGTTCTGCAAAGTCACTTATAGGCTGTAAAACTAAATTTATCGCCTTAACAAAAGTTCGGCCTGAATTTATCATTCCAAAAGGAACACGAATAAATTCATACAGTCCATTATGTGTTACAAAAGCTGTCTTCCATTGATCAGATTGTTTTACAGGACAAGTCCAATAAGCACTTCGACAGTCCAAAATAGAAATCACATTAGACTTTCCAACTTTGTTCAAAACGTCTCTGACAATCGGCATCGGATATTTACAATCCACTGTGAATGAGTTAATGTATCTGTAGTCACAGGCAAGTCTTAAAGATCCGTCTTTCTTTTTAACAATAACCAAAGGGCTTGCCATTCTGCTCGATGATGGTTTGATAATGTTTGTTTTTAACATTTCTTTGATCTGACGTTCCACTTCTGCTCGATAAATCAAAGGAATTCGATATGCTGCAAATTCCTTTCCACGAAATCCTGGTTTTAGTTCAATTTCATGTTCAACCAATGTACATAATCCGGGTTTTTCTGAAAATCTGTCACAGTATTTGTTCAAAACTTTCAACAACTGTTCTTGCTGAGTTACTGTCAAATGGCTAATTTGTTCAGGATCGAGGTTAAGTGAATTCTTGTCATCTTGAACCTCATTCCTCATTGGTAATTCAACCACTGAACCAAAATCTTCATCTTCTTCAACGATTAGACCACAACTTAATGCTCGAGTAACATATTTTCTGATCTTGTTGGCGTGAATTATTCTTCGACCATTTTCACCCATATCGACTAAATAAGAGTACTTTGATCTTCGATGTATGATCGTACATGGACCATGCCATCGAGAAATAAGTTTGTTCGTTGACGTTGGATACAAAACTATGACTTTCTCACCAGCTTCAAATTCTTTGTGCTTTGCTCTCTTGTTATACTGATTCGTGTATTGTAATTGCTTTTCTCGAGAGTAGGATTCTGCAAACAATACTGCTTTCTCCATATTTTCTTTGAGTTCTTTTAAATACTTTTCTGGTTTAACTCCAACATGAGGTGGTAAGTTTATTTCTCTAGTCCAACTCTCTTTTAATATTGCCAATGGTCCTCTCGGAATTTTCCCATAGACAAGCATATATGGTGATACTCCAGTAGTTGCATTCGGCACTTCTCGTAATGCCCACACTGTGAAAGGAATTATCTTGTGCCATTTCCTCGGGTTGTCTATTATCACATGATGGATCATCTTTTTAAATGTCTGATTCCATCTTTCTACTAATCCAGCAGCCTCTGGGTGTCCTGGTGTGTCGAATCGTGGACTACAGCCCATTAAATTGAGAAATTCTCTTGTCAAACTGGCTGTGAAGTTCGTTCCTTGGTCACTTGTAATCACTGACGGTACACCAACGTTCATGAACAGTTCCGTCAACGCTTCACACACAGCCTTCGCTGTCAACGATTTCAATAAGAAGATTGTAGGCCATCTGGTGCACGAGTCCACAATGCATAAACAATACTTGTGACCTGCAGCAGATACTGGATCGATCGGGCCAACGAGGTCCATCGTCATTCTCCTGAAGGCGACCTCTTCTCTTGAGACCGGAGTGATAGGCACTCTATCCATCACCAGACTCCTTGCCTTTAGTTGACACTTCTCGCAAGACTTACAAAATTTCACAATGTCTCTTCTCATCTTTGGCCATACAAAGGACAACTTTATTCGTTCTCTTGTTTTCTCTTCTCCTAGATGTCCTCCAAATACCGATTCATGCGCCAATTCCATCACTTTTATTCGTCTCTCTTTTGGTAACACTAGTTGATATATCGTCTGGTCTAATATCTGATATTTCTTATGCAATAAACCGTTGATCACACAGAATTCAGATTCTTTCTCTTGTGCTAACTTCCACCACGGCTTCAACGATTCATCCTTTCTCTGTTGCTCTTCGAACTTCTTCGAATCGGCAATCTGCACCTTTTGTTCTTCATCCATCTCTTCATCTCTATACAAGTCTCCTATCCCCACATCACATTCATTGTCTTCTTCAATTTCATTTAATGTGCCATTCTCGCATGCAGCCATCTCTTGCTCATTCATCTCTGATGTTATACCATCTCGCGATAAGCTTCGTTGCTCATTACTGTCGTTTTCCTCATAACTTGAACTTTCAGTTTCACTCTTCTCATCAACATCTACCATTTCCTGTTTCCGACTCTGCGCTCTCGTCATTACATTTGCTTGTACACTCACATCTCCTTGTATCGTTTTAATTTT
The DNA here is from genome assembly GCA_963556255.1 of Allolobophora icterica. Classification (NCBI taxonomy): domain Eukaryota; kingdom Metazoa; phylum Annelida; class Clitellata; order Crassiclitellata; family Lumbricidae; genus Allolobophora; species Allolobophora icterica. The sequence continues at coordinate 67,839,558 of OY744608.1, forward strand.
CATCTGTGGTACGGCTTTTAATTCGGCAATTATCTCTGGATGGAACAAGAATCTTTCTGTACTGCCCATCTTTGCAATACTAGCACACATCAAGGTGACATAAGGTGTAAGTGAACACTGGATTTTACGCGGAAATCCCTCTTCTTCCACGTCACTACCACACAGTCTAACATCGACTTTCACTAACTTCGCAGGAATGGCATCTCCTGCCACACATTGCAAATTCACTTTTCCAATTTGTTCCACCTTCATGCCTTCCAGTAATTCGTCACTAATCACCGGAATCTCTGCACCCGAGTCGCTCAGTGCTTTGACTTTCACTGGCTCTTTACCGTCTACTGCACGAATTTCAACCTCGACATATTGCAAGAACGATTTCTTCAATATTCGACTGTCATCTTTTCCTATGACTTCTCTCTGAATTTCAGCATCCAATAGAATTTCTTTTTGAATACCACATTTCATTACTGACTTTACTTCAGTTTCTTGGTTTTCTTGACCCGTGGTTTGATTACCTGTATCACTAACCACTTGAATCAAATTCACCCTTGTGTGTTCTTGATTTCTGCTAGAACTAGCTGCTGCCACTGGAACTGGACAAAATTTAACCAAATGTTTGTCTGAACCACAATTGTGACAACGCTTCACAACCAAGCCTCGTTGTTCATTTCCTTCATTTCTCTTATACTGCGTAAACGATGTGTTGCCTTCCCTCTTGGCAAACGGCGCTGACGATTTGTTAAATCCCTGACGACCAAACGTCACGTCTCTGGTCTCATTGGGTACAGGGACACTAGCCTTGACTTCTTTACCTTTGAACTGATTCCCTGTTCCTGGATTACTTTTCCACTTTCCACTCTGGCTTTGGTTTACGGAACGTTGAGAAGGATAACTGTTTATATTTGGGATCGCAAACCCAATTCGATTGTTTACATGAATGTCTGCTAGGTCTGCCACTGCACTAGCTTGGAGACAGTCAGTTCCTTCCTTCGACAATACAAACTGTAGTGGACCTGGCGGTAAACATTCTTTTAGCTTATCCGCTACCAGCAAATCAAAGAGCGTATCATACTCTCTGTTCACGTTTCGACTTCTCACGTAATAGTTTAGCAAGTTCTTCAGTCTTGCCGTAAACATCGTATAAGTCTCTTCTGTCGTCTTCTTAGCATCCACAAATCTGGCTCTGTATTCTCTCGAAGTCAACTTAAATTCTTTTAATAAGTGCTGCTTGACTCTATCATAATTGTCTAGATCATCGTATGACAATCTATTCAGAACGGTTCGAGCTTTCGGCGTCATCAATGGTAGTAATAATTTCACCCAAAACGGCTTTTCCACAGCAAAACTGCGAAACGCGTTCTCGACTGTTTCAAAATATAATGGCACCTCCATCATATCAGTTGGCATTTGAGGCAATACATGCTTCATTGCATCACCTATTTTCTTAATTTTTGACACCAAAGTTTCACTTTCTTGCTGTTTCCTTCTTTCTGCTTCCCGTTCTTCTCTCATTTGCGTTTCTTTCAACGTCAATTTTGATTTCTCCAGTTTCAGACGTTCTTGTCTTTCTGCCTCTGCCTTTTCCAAACTTTCTTTCTGAAATTTGAGTTCTTCCTGTCTGATCTGTTCTGCGCGTTCCAATTCTAACGTTCGCGCCTTTTCTTTTTCTTCTTCACGCATTCTCTTTGCTTCAATCTGTTGCTGACGAACTTCTTCATCACTTTTTCTAGCTTTTTCAAATTCAATCATCTGCTCCAATCTTCTTCTTTCAGCATCTTCCCTATCTCTTTTCAACTGTTCTAACTGAATCTCAAACTGATTCTTTTGCAATTCAAGTTCTGCCTTGCGCACTTGTTCTGCTTTATCTTCTTTCTCTCTCTGCAAGCGCAATTCGTCTTGTCTTACACGTTCTGCTTCTTGTCTCAGCTCTTTCTCTTCCTGTCTCCGTTTCTCCTCCCTATCTTCTTTCATCATCATCCACTGCATCAACATCTCCATAGACATAGGCGCAGGAGGTTTTTCAATAGCCTTTTCTACGGCACCGCCAACTGCACCTTCTTCTACTTCTTCTTTCACCCACACTTCAGCGAGTTCCTGTATCATGTCACCACGTGACATACCTTCTAATTGTTCTTCTTTAAAACCGGCTTTCAACAAACGCTGTTTAATCCTTTCCGTAGACATCTTCTTAATATCTGCTTGTCTTTCAGCACTTAGTTTCTCCATCTTACTTGTTTACTTCAGTGATTTCTCTTTTCAAAGAAGTCACGGTTTTTCTTGTTGTGTGAATCGATAAACAAACGGGATTTCTTTTATATTTGTTCGTGAAAAACAACGAAATTTTTATACCGTTTCTCGTGTTCCACCGTCGTTGATATCGTAGACACGTCACACAGCAACAACGCGTAGATTCTTCTAACACCGTTGTAAATTCTTTTATCACCGTCGTAGATTCTTCTATCCGCCGAAGGAGGTGATAACGTGAATTTTAATCCACTGAGTTTATATCCAACGTGAGTATTTATTCCACCGTGAGTATTTATCCACACCGACGGTGTTCCACCGTGAGTTTTTATCCACCGTGAGTTTTTATCCACCGTGAGTTTTTATCCCGCCGCTGCCACCAATAATGTCAACCCTATTCTTCCGTTGACAATCCTTCTGATTAAATCCTTGTTCTCTTCGTACTTAACGCCTATTTAACGTTCACCTTTTGAACACTAATTCTACGTATAAGTATAACCTGAATTAATCAGCAACACAGTTTAATATCTTTTCAGTTTAATAAGAAACAAACAGACAGAACTCAATTCGATTACAACTCAACTAGTCAGCCACACTACTACAGCGAACACACACGAATTCAAACTTCTCCAGTCAGCATAATTCTTCGCGCCTCTTGACACACCTGTCTTCTGTGCGCATAAGCGAAATCTTATAATATATATATAGCGCGCCGCTGCCGATATCGGCCGGCCGCGCGTGTCACTAAGACTAAACGTTATACATCTATCATATATACATATACACGTGAAACTAAAGTAAGCGCACTAAATATATACGCTAAATATCTCGCACTGCAAAACTGTACACAAAACTCAGTTCACAATATGTAAATATTTGTATATTACCTACAGATACAGAAGAAGAGAAGAAGGAGAGCAGTTCCTTCAGCTGGTCCTGAGGCAGCCATTGGTATGAAGTGTTAGCGACTTCACTTTCTTAGGTTCGGCATGTGAGGGGGTGTGGTCAACTCTCTCACTCTCCGTCTCATCTTCCCACCGACAGTGTACTCTCAGTGTACGCATTATAGCTGAGTTGACCAGGGGCGCAGTTGGAGCAGAAATCTCGAACCAAATTTTTGCCCTGGCGGGGATTTGAAACCCCGACTTCTTGATTGACAGCCCAGCAAGTTAACCACTGCACTATCTGGTACCCCATATAGACGCTGTAGTCTTTGTTCGTTATCTGCTTTTAATAGTTCCACTTGCATAATAATTATTACCAATGCTACCGTGAAAACTGTACTTGTTGCCTGCCGACGTCAACGGACTTTGAAGCTATTATGATGGTGTTAATAAAAAAAACTACTTGGTGAACTTACAGAGAGGCCGTTTTAATCTATATTTTGGAAATAACTGTACAGAATAATAATTCTATCGAAGTCAAGGGCCTTTGATGCCAGACAAAGTCGTTAAACTCTTGTGTACTTTCATTTCCAGCTATTAACTCAGTCAATACTACTAGTACCAGTCCCTAGTCTGGATTAAGGGGGAGCGCCACGCTATCAATTGTCGTTATGACACAGCGTCGTTAAACGGCGACTAACCAACTAATCGCTGCTCTTCCTTGTTCGATGATGTACTAGGCCGTAATATGAAAAACGAACAGTGAGAACTGTTCAAACCAAGATTTTAAACTGCCTTTGGTGTTATGCGAAATCGTTCAACTCTCGGAATCAAACCCAATCGCTAGGTTATTAGAATGAGAGTCGTGAGCTTGTAAACGTAAACTCCAGACTTCCAAAGCGCCACTCGAATGCCAAGCGCAGGGCACCGGCTTATGAGATAATGGTGAGGCCGACAATAACGGCCCTGGCAGCTGCTAAGGCACGTTTTAGTATCCAGTGATTAACGCATCGTTAGGCGATTTCTGTTCCACCTGTGCCCCTAACCAACTTAACTATGATGAGTACACTGAACGTACAGTGCGAATATTTCACCCAGAGGGAGAGGACGGGCCACCCGCCATCATTTGCCGAGGCAAAGAAAATGAAGTCGCTGACGCTTCACACACAATGGCTGCCTCTCAGGCCATTATAAGAAACTACGCTTCTTCTTCTTCTTCTTCTTCTTCTTCTTCTTCTTTGGGGCGCCATCGGTGGATGCATTAGAAATCGGTGTGATGAAAGTTACTATTATAGTTTCGCACCGATATCTCATGTACTGTATATATACTCTGAACCCCAAGTTCTACCCTTAGATCGCTGCCTCTTGCAGACGCCAACGATGGTTATTTATTAAAACGGGGTCAAAGGTCGCGTTTCTGTGTGTCTGTGTGTGTGTCTGTCTGTCTGTCTGTCTGCATAGATGTCTGTCTGTCTGTCTGCCTGTCTGTCTGTCTGTCTGTCTGCATAGATGTCTGTCTGTCTGTCTGCATAGATGTCTGTCTGTCTGTCTGCATAGATGTCTGTCTGTCTGTCTGTCTGTCTGTCTGTCTGTCTGTCTGTCTATCTGTCTGTCTGTCTGTCTGTCTGTTTGTGTCTCTGTCAGGCGTTTCCTGCTGTTGTCGCATCTTGAACCTGCGTGACAGAGTTCAACTGTGACCTTGCGTGGTGCCTGAACCGGTTTAAACCGGTTTCCGAAGCAGATTTTGTAAGCTGATGCGACATCTGTGAGTTATTGAGAACGTTGAGTTTTTACTTCTGCGTCTGTATTCTCACGTTGGAATGTAGAGCAAAGCAATTGATTATTTTTCCGAAGACATAGTCCTATGGGGTGTGGTGGACTCAAAGGCTCATGGTTGTGGTCTGATGGATGCCCTTAAGGGCCCGTGGAATGTAGCCTATTCAAAGGCCAAGGTGTTTCGACGAGTCATAGGTCTGTGAAGTATGGTGAATTTTTGGGTCTAGGTCAGTTTTCCAAACTGTGGTTCGCGACCCAAAAATGGGTCGCGAAGCTCTGGCAAGTGGGTCGCCAAATTTTTTCGAGAAACATTTATTTTTTCGGAGCAACAACAATTGACTAAGATTGTTTGATTTCTTTCCTTTCAATGCTTTAAATATGCCAGTTTCTAAGCGCTTTATGTAAATCCACATATTTCGATGCCAATTTACGAAGTAAATTTTTAGTACACAACGCTCAATTTTACACAGTGGGTATCTAGACTGCCCAGATATTCACAAGTGGGTCCCGACCCAGAGAAGTATGGGAACCGCTGGTCTAGGTGAATTGGTGGAACCTAAGGTCTTTTGGTGGATTCAAAGGCCTAGATCTTTAGAGGATTCAAAGGCCTAGGTCTTTGGTGGAATCAAAGGCCTAAGTCTTTTTGTGGATTCAAAGACCTAGATCTTTAGCGGATTCAAAGGCCTAGGTTTTTAGAGAATTCAAAGGCCTAGTTCTTCTGGTGGAATCAAAGGCCTAAGTCTTTTTGTGGATTCAAAGGCCTAGATCTTTAGCGGATTCATAGGCCTAGGTCTTTTGGCCCCAGTGAGATTAGAGAGAGGAGGTACAGGAGCCGCTAAGGCGGGTTTCGTTGGATGTATTAGAATAGAGGATTGAAAGGATTAAGGTAGATCATTAGATGGATTAGGGTAGAGGAGTGGATTGGTGACTGCAGGGATTGGATGAGCTAGGATAGAGGATCGGATAGGTTAGGGTAGGAATTCTTGAGGAGGTCGGTTCAAGGGCGAAGAGTAGGAAATGAGCGCCTCCCCTGAGTTCTAATGAGACTCTCTCTTCAGTGCCTCTAAGGAACCCCATCACTTCTACTTACCCGCCTCTGGGTGTTCGACTGTGGCTTCCGGGGTCCAAGGTCCAGCCTTGACGTAGCCTCTCTTCTCCAAGGCGAACACAAATCCTCCATCTCCGATCACCGGACCCTCCGACAATCTCTCAAGAAGCGTCTTTCTCGATTTCTAAGCAGAACAATTGTATTATTATTTTTTATTATTATTTTTTTTGCCCCGAGGTATACAGGATCCCTCAGGAACTTCAATATTAATTAATGTAACATATAAAAAGTCCGGAATGGCCCTAATAATAATAATAATAATAATAAAAATAATAATAATAATAATAATAATAATAATAATAATAATAATAATAATAATAATAATAATAATAATAATGATAATAACAACAACACCGGGGACGAGGACCACGAGCCCCAGTAGCAACAGTAATTCTTCGGAATTGCTTCTAGGAGCCTGAGGGATTCTCCTACCTCGGGCAAAAAAATAAAAATAAATAAATAATAATAATAATAATAATAATAATAATAATAATAATAATAATAATAATAATAATAAATTATTATTATTAATAAATTATTATTATTATTTTGGATTTATTAAGTGCCACCATCCAATGACCAAGCATTATATGATGGCGCTGAGCAATTGTGAGCGAAGGACTTGCTCCAAGTCCCTACATAGTTACCGTTTCACAGGAGGAGGATCGAGCCCATACTATTCGTATTACAAGGTGAGCGCTTCAGCCTGTCGCCTACTGTGTTCCCCGTGTCGTAATTGTATTGCAGCGCAACTTTTATGTAGCGCTTAGACAGGAGAAAATCCTTCTGGGATTTATTGTTTCCAATGATTACCGACCCTAATGACTGTTAGATCCGTTAGCGTCAACCTGTACCATATTAGACTACTTATTTTTATTATTATTAATCCAAAGTTTAACGTCGTCTTTTGACATCAATGGCCGTTGACGACAATTTACAAGTACAATTCACAGAAAACAAAATACTTATAGCATCCGAGAGACACCATTTAAAGGTGTTAAACAGAGTTGTACAATATCACTATTGTCACATCATTTAAAGCAATATATCTAATATTGTTTATGATACACACATTAATAAAATGTTCGATGCAATTTAAACAGTATTTTGGAACAATTACCACACACAAGAAATATTTAAATAAATATTTACTACTTATTTAATGACGCTGGCTATCACTTATAAGGCGATTGTGTATCTTAAAACAGGTGTGGAATTATTTTGAACAGTTCTCACCATTTCATGGCTTAATACACCATCAATTGAACTTTTAAGCAAGGATGCAGTATTTATATATTGGTTTTGTTGGTTTCTGTCGCGGTCGACTCCTTCGATCGCAACGACGAACCAACGAAGGAACTATTAAAAGATCTTTATTTAAAAATAAAGTCGATTAAGTATAAAGTAAGTCAACTCGTCTATCAAATATCACAATCGTAGACAGCACACAGGTTGGCTGGTCTCGATTGAACGTTATACGATCAATGTTTCAACGTTTACAAATCTTCGTCAAAAGGCCCTTAATGTACATCAGGTCTATCTTATATAGAGTTCTCCCGGATTCCAGAACGTTCTGTGACGTCACTGTACTTTTCCCTGGAAAGTCCTACTGAACACGTATATCCTTGTTGCATGCACCGAATTAATGTTGACAGCTTGCTGCAGAATTTTCCGTGCGTTGTAAACAAGCTTGTTGACGCGTCGGTTTTCTTCCCTTGATGCATGCACCCGCGTAGACCACGACATTCCCTCCGCCCTCAGATGATGACACGTCTTCAGCACCATCCCGAACGGGTCATCACGATCAAGCCGGGCCTCCAGACTCCATCTCGACATAGCATATACAAACAAAACAAAACACATCAGTTAGTCAATTTATCCACACAATTTGCGGGCTCGATCCTTGTGTGTCGGGCCATTCCCCCCCTTCACCATCCGAGTCACAACCGAGAGAGGAAATCAGCCACCGTGTTCTGACGTCCAGGACGATATCGAAAGTCCACGTTAAACTCTTGCAATGCTAACGCCCAACGAGTCAGTTTCGCACTCTTAGGGCTTGCATCTGTGAGATAAGACAAAGGATTATGATCTGAATAAATGATTATCTTTGATAAGAATATCCATGACTTGAATCGTTTAAGTGCCCAAATTACTGCGAAAGCCTCTCTCTCAATTGTAGACCAATGCATCTGTGTATCTGTAAGTTTAAGGCTAGCAAAAGCAATTGGTTTTTCTTGACCTTCTTCGGTCCACTGAAACAAGCAACACCCGACCGCGGTGGCACTTGCGTCAACACTTAAACCAAATTCCTTAGTGAAATCAATGGTATGCAACTGTGTAGCTTTACTGAGATCATCCTTTAACTTATCTAGTGCTTCTTGATGCTTTTGCTCCCAAGGCACCGTCGTAGGTATGTTATCTCGTGTCAAATCAGTTATTACCCGTGCTTTTTCAGCTAAAGCAGGTATAAAATTTCGAAAGTAACTGAAAAAACCCATAACTTTTCTAACTTCTTTCTTTGTTGTTGGAGGATGGATATCATTGATCGTAGCGATCTTACCTGGATCAGGTTCAATACAACCTGACCCTACTATATGGCCAACAAACTTTATTTTGTTTTGTGCAAAATTACATTTTCTTAAATTCAAAGTGAGTCCTGCTTCCTCAATAGTTTGCAAGAATTTCTCTAGATGTTCTAAATGGTCATTCCAATTCATTGAAACCACTGCCATATCATCGACGAATGGTTCGGTAAAACTTCGCACTGGATGTAAAACTTGGGTCATAGCACGAATAAAGGTATTGCTAGCGGACTTGAGTCCAAACGGCATTCTTGTGAACTCAAAAAGTCCTGCATCACATACGAATGCCGTAAGCCATCGATGTTCTTTCCGAACTGGAATTTGCCAATACCCCGATTTCGCGTCGAAAACACTAATAAACTTTGCCCGTCCCACCTTTTGTAAGACGTCAGCAATGTCTGGGGTCGGGTAACAATCACCTAGAGAATATTTGTTAACATGGCGATAATCAATTGCCAATCGAACGCCATTTTGACCTTTGGGTCCCTTTAAAACGCAAACTACCGGACTGGCCATTTCACTTTTCGATGGTCGAATGATGTCTAATGCCAACATTTCTTCTATCTGGCGTTGTACTTCAGGTTTAAGTAGCTCAGGTACCTTATATGCCCTTAAACGCTTAGGAGTGAAATCATGAGTTATCTTAATTTCATGTTCTAATACTGGACAATACCCAGGTTTATCCACAAATACTGCCGTGTGCCGATCCAAAACTTCAAAAAGTTGCTTCTGTTCCTCTTGCGAAAGATGCGCTATAATCAGAGGATCAATTCGCTTACTCGGGCTTATTTGTTCACGTTCTTCCTGATCTACAACCTCTACTATACCAAATTCTTCATCTTGATCAACAATTACTGAACAGCTATTGATCATCGCTTGTTCGAGTCGTTCATGGTATCGCTTGATCTTATTTGCGTGTAAATGTCTTTGTTTTCCCTCTATTTCTACTATATAAGAATATGGGGATTTAACCTTGACTACGGTAGCAGGTCCTTGCCATCGACTATAAAATTTAGAACTACCAAAATCTGGTGCTAATACTGCTACTTTATCTCCAACTTCGTATTTTCTGTCAGTACTACGCAAGTTATAATAATCTGCATACCGCTTGGTTTCTATATCACTATAGTAATCTGCATAAACTTTCGCGAATTCGAGGTTTTCCTTCAGTGATTGGAGATACTCTTCGGGTGATTTACCTAAGTTAAGAGGTACTTTTCGTTCGCCAGCCCACGATTCCTTCAACACACTAAGTGGACCCCGAGGAAGAGTTCCATAAACCATAGTGAATGGCGAAATATGAGTCGTGCCTGAAGGTTTTTCTCTAAGGCTCCACAGAACAAACGGTAACAATTGGTGCCATCCACGAGGATCAGATTGAGCAAGCTTAAAGATCATGGTTTTCAAGCTTTGGTTGCATCTTTCAACCAATCCAGCTGCCTCAGGATGTCCAGGGGTATTAAATCTGGGACTACAACCCATTCGCCGCAAGAATTCTTTCGTCAAACGACTGGTAAAGTTGGTACCACAATCAGAACTGATGATCCTTGGAATAGAAAAAGTTGTAAAAACTTGCAACAGAGCTTCACAAACTCCCTTTGCATTCAGCGATCTAAGAGGATACGCCATCGGCCAACGAGAAAATTTGTCCACCAGAACCAGAGCATAATTGTACTGGGGTTTCGATTTGTTGGATTCTCCAGTCACTACCATAGGGCCAATACAATCCATATTTAGATGGTTAAAACAGAGTTCATCCGCCCTCGGAATAGGAGTGATCGGGACTCGATCTGCCACTTTAACTGGAGTTCTTAGTTGACAAATTTGACAAGACGCACAATATTCGCGAATCCTCTCATCCATTCTTGGAAACCAAAAGTTTAATTTGATCCTGGCTCTCGTTGCCTTAAAAGCCATGTGCCCAGCACATGGGGCATCGTGTGCTACTCGCAAGACAACCTCGATTCTATCTTCCGGTAAACATAATTGATTAACCTTATGTCCCATAATTTCCCCTTTGTGGTACAGGAGGTTATTATCTATAAAGAAATTATTTTTATTCTGTCTCGCTTGTTGCCAGCAAGATATAAGATTGTGACAATTCTGTTGCTCACGCAATAAAGTATCATTATTCGCTACTCCCTCATCAGACTTGAACTCTGTTGACTCAACATCAAGAAAATTATCTGAATCATCAACTAGTTGCTCCTGAGAATATTCATTCACTTCTGACGGCAAGGATTCGTTGCTGTTACTTTTCTCGATATTAACTCCTAAGTTATCTTCTTCTGCCCCTTTATTTATTTGTACACATCGATCTACGCCAGCTACCATCACTACATATTGCGAACTATCCCTTAATAGGTCCACAACATGGGGTGTCAAAATAACCCGTTCATTTAGTTCAGGGACTGCAGCGAACATGACGCACAAAGATGGCGCAATGTTTGTCGTTCCTTCCATTGAATTAGCTAATTTCATTTGTAGGTATACTACATCTGCCTTACATCCTTCTCCCTGAAAACCAATTATATTAATCCGTTTAATCACGGGTAAGTTTAGTGACTCAATTAATTTCTTATCAATACAACAAATTTCTGCTCCTGAATCAGATAATGCTGGCTGAGAAGGGAGATCTTCAATCTGTACATTGATATACGACCTCTCGTGTAATCCATCAATACTATTCTCGTATACCCTTACAGCAGTTTCCAACCCTATTGGTTTAGAATTATCCAATAAATTCCCTTGCTTTACCTGTTCAGGTATCTCATGCAACACGTTGACCTTCTCAACAAATAAGTCGGTCACTTCTTCAGTTGGGTTCCCAGATATACAAGTACTCACCTTTTTAGAACTTGGTTTGGTCTGGCACTCCCTTGCCCTATGACCCTTCTGATGACATAGGAAACAGAGACCCTTTACCTTGGCCTCCTCCTGAGACACCCTCGCACCTATCTTGGCTTCACCCCTTATTTCCGGTTTGGGAGACTTGGGTTGAGCTGTCTGGTTATTGACTTGAACATGTGGTTGACCTCTCATCCAATTGTTATACTTCGGTGTCGGATGACTACGGCATACTAAGTCATTCCCACCATCATGCGACGCTACATAAATGTCAGCCGCATTAGCTATGTCTTCACAGCTCAACCACTCCTCTTTTTCTTGGGCCAAGATATAATCTAAACAAGCCTTCGACAAGGACTCCTTAAGCCGATCCGCAACCAATAAACTTACAAGTTTATCAAACTCATCAGTTATCTTTCTACTTTTCAAATAATACATAAGAGCCACACGCAATTTGGATGAATAGATCGTAAATGATTCGTCCGATGCTTTGTGCAACGACCAAAATCGGGCTCTAAGATTTGAAGGGCTTATCTTAAACTCCCTTAGCAAAAACTCCTTCAGGAATTTGTAGTCATGGAGCTGTGCCTCAGTAAGGCGCATGGTTAATGCCTTAGCTCTTTCACTTAAAATGGCTAGCAATAATTTTGCTCTAACATCTTCATCCACCTCATACACATTAAACAAACCATCCAAGTGATCAAAGAAACCTGGAATTTCTATAGGGTCGGAAGGAAATTTCCAAAGAATATTCTTGAGGGCATCACTATAACGCTTAGTACGACTTGCTAAAGAATCTCTAACATTTCGTTCTTCCTGCTTTTCCTTCCTCTCCCTTTCTTCTTTCTCTTTCCGTTCCTTCTTTTCTCTTTCTTCTTTCTCTTTCCGTTCCTTCTTTTCTTCCTCTCTCCTCTTTTCCTCCCTTTCTTCCTTCTCCTTCCGTTCCTCCCTTTCTCTTTCTTCCTTCTCCTTCCGTTCCTCCCTTTCTCTTTCTTCCTTCTCTTTCCGTTCCTTCTTTTCTTCCTTCCGTTCCTCCCTTTGTTCTTCATATTTACGGATTTCGAACTCCAGACGGCGCTTCTGCAGCTCGTAATCCACTCCTGTTGGAGATATTGGACTACCCTTAAATTCCTCTTCCTCTTTTCCAATCTCCATGGCCCATTCTTCCATTAATTGACTTCGATCCCATGACATAACATCATCTTCGTCCCTTCCTGCCTTCATAAGATACACCCTAAGGCGCTCAGACGACATTTTGCGAATATTCGCTTGCATCTCTGTTGTCAACGCTTCCATTTTTACAAACAGTCAGTCAACAACAATCAACAAAAAAAAACAGACACCACGCGGCAAACCCGCCACACAAAAGGAAAATTCCACAACCCAAAGTGCAACTATGCAGTATCCAAAGAAGTACACTCGCCAAGTACGCAAAAACTATACAAGCTCACGCAAGTCTGGCCTCGATCACAACAATGGATCAAATTTCAAAGAAATAATCAGCAGATATTGAAAGAGAAATAATGGCTGCCTCCCACTCGGCTGCAACTCCACTCTCTTTTCTCCTTCTCAGCCACGACAACACCTAGGATCTTACCCGTATGTTGACTGCTGTCTTCTGCTGTCTCAGCCGAACGACGCACTTCGTCCGTCCGACTGTCGTATGCCGATTCACCCGTCTCCCACGGTAGAAAGGCGTCTCGATCCGCTCGCTGTCTGGAACAGACCGTCTCTTGATCCTCCGGGTTGACTCCTTCCTCCGCCGGCTCGCGTCTTCTTCACCGGATCCAACACCGATGATCCCGCTTCTGACACCAATAATGTCGCGGTCGACTCCTTCGATCGCAACGACGAACCAACGAAGGAACTATTAAAAGATCTTTATTTTAAAATAAAGTCGATTAAGTATAAAGTAAGTCAACTCGTCTATCAAATATCACAATCGTAGACAGCACACAGGTTGGCTGGTCTCGATTGAACGTTATACGATCAATGTTTCAACGTTTACAAATCTTCGTCAAAAGGCCCTTAATGTACATCAGGTCTATCTTATATAGAGTTCTCCCGGATTCCAGAACGTTCTGTGACGTCACTGTACTTTTCCCTGGAAAGTCCTACTGAACACGTATATCCTTGTTGCATGCACCGAATTAATGTTGACAGCTTGCTGCAGAATTTTCCGTGCGTTGTAAACAAGCTTGTTGACGCGTCGGTTTTCTTCCCTTGATGCATGCACCCGCGTAGACCACGACAGTTTCACAATGAATAAAGGTATTTAACCTTCGCCATACGCGAACAAAAAAACTACGTCTTCTATGCTTGGGGGTCCAAATGACCCCCAAGGTATACCTGTTCCTGGGCATGGAATTTGATAATTTTTGTTTCGTTTCTAATGTTTTATGGGTCAGGGAATTCATTGCAGCTACTGCCAAATGCGTGACCTTCACGGATGACCTTGAAATTCAAGGTCACATGATTTTTCAGGTGTATCTCTGCTTCTTCGCATGCTATCTTGAATATTTGTTTTCAGAAATTCAAGGCCACGTGATTATGCACGTGACCTTACCTATCTCAACTGGAACAGCCATTTTTGTTTGTTTATATGTTGTAAGTCTACAAAATTTCGAAAAATAACACAGACAAAGCAGTTTCAGTCTTATATTCGTGAATAGACAATGGCTAAAAGAATAACAGGTGCAGCGGCCAAAGAAATCATTGGAGCCTGGATAGCGAATGACTATTTCGATGAAGAAGCTGTCGACGACTTCCACGATGAATCGGAAGAGGACGAAGTGGATAACGTCGAGGTAGAGGAAAGCACGGATGAAGACGAACAGGACGTGGAGGACATTGCTCCAGCAACAGACGATATTATGTTGTCGAAAGACGGATTGACACGTTGGTCGAAAAAAGTTCCTGCTAAGCAAGGTAGACGAGCTGCTGCTGATATTGTTAGAAATGTACCCGGCCCTGCTACAAATGTTATCCTTGAGAAGGCTTCAGATGCTTTTGCGCTATTCTTTGAAGATGCTGTTCTTGAAAAAATTCTGGAATGGACAAATCAGGAAGCGGTGAGGGTGTGTGCTGAGAGGGGTTATAAGAAAACTTTCAAACTATTCACTCTCTCAGAATTGAAAGTATTCTTGGGATTGTTATTTGTTATCGGTGTTACCAAAGGCAGGAATGAATCTATAAACCAACTGTGGGGTGAGGAGTGGGGACGACCGTTTCTCCGAGCAACTATGTCAAAGAGCAGATTTGAAGGCTTTCTTCACGTCATTCGTTTTGACGATAAGGAAAGCACAGCTGAAAGACGTGTGACAGATAAATTGGCTGCAATAAGAGAAGTAACTGACGTGTTCTCAAACAGATGTAAAGAGAAATACATTCCCTCGGAACAAGTTACCGTTGACGAAATGCTGTCGGCCTATCGTGGCAAGTGCCCATTCAGGGTTTATATCCCGTCGAAACCCGCTAAATACGGAATAAAAATTTGGATTATTGCCGATGTACCCACAGGATATTGCACGTATTTCCAAGTTTACACAGGGAAGATAAACAATGTTCCTGAAAAAGGGCAAGGTGTGAGAGTTGTAAAAGATTTGTGCACCCATTTGTATGGCTCAGGACGGAATGTGACAACGGACAACTTCTTCACCGATGTTACTCTAGCTCAACATCTGTTAGATAATTCTCAGACCCTAGTCGGAACATTGAGAAAGTCGAAAGGATGCATACCTAGAGAAATGCTACCAAATGCTAAACGAGAATTGTTGTCATCAGTGTTTGGATTTTCCGATAAGATGACAATAGTGTCATACGTGCCAAAGAAAAATAAGGCTGTCACCTTATTGTCAACTGCTCATCACGACAATGTGATCTCGTCCGAATGTCACAAGAAACCAGAGGTCATCCTTACCTACAATAGCACTAAAGGTGCAGTTGACACTTTGGACAAAATGTGCAGACAATATACAGTGAAACGTTCTACCAGACGATGGCCATTGACACTTTTCTTCACCCTTCTGGATATAGCTGCACATAACGCATCCGTGATTTGGTTTCATCAACATCCTGAATGGGTGGATTCTGCAAACACTAATCAGAAGGACAGAAGGAGAGCATTCATATTGGAAATGGGGAAAAGTATGTGTCTTCCATGGATCGACAGCAGAAGAAGCACGCCCTGCGTAAGCGGCAGAACATCGATAAAGCGGGCTTTGGAATACGTGAATCTGCCTGTTCCTACGACAACACAGAACGACACAGTCATCACTCCTCAGAGAGGACGATGTCACATGTGCGATCGAAAGAATGACACCAAGACGAAGCACAGATGCAGCACGTGTGGTCAATTTGTTTGTGGTAACCATTCCACACAATTATTTACCTGTACCGAATGTAGTTAGATACACTGGCAACAAGTCATAAACAAATTATGAGAAGTGAAACGATGTAACATAAGATGTAACATAACATATTCCAGTTGTGTTTTGTTTATATTTTGTTGAGTTCCTTGTACCAAATAACCATAGAAACCAAAAAACTTCGTTGTTCTAACAGGTATAGTAGCAGAGATAGGTATGGTGATGTAAAAATCATGTGACCTTGAATTTCAAGGTCTTCCGTCAAGGTCAGGCATTTGTCAGTAGCTGGAGTGAATTCCCTGACCCCTAAAACATTGGAAACAAAAAAATAATCTTCAAGATACCTTGCGTAGAAGCAGAGATACACCTCATTGTATGGACACTAATGATATGGACATGAATTTCACTCTAAGATCTCACCAAAATGACGTCACAGCGTCAGAACTAAGCGTCAACGTATGACGTCACTCATACCATTTTGACAAGGAGGAATTTTTAGGAAAAGTCACCAAAGGAAACTTTTTGGTGCCCACATTTTAGAAAGTTACAGATGAAAATATACCCCTGGGGGTCTATTTGACCCCCAAACGTGTGGCGAAGGTTAATCTGTGTAGTTTTAGATCTGCCACCGAACAGTGATGCAAGCGTTCAGATCTCCGACCTACCTTTACTTATATGTTGAATATCTTGCTTAAAAGAGGTGTTGAAATATTTTTCAACAGTTCTCACTTCCTAAGAGCATAATACAGCCTATTCCTTTTTACATTAAATGCGATGGCTAAATTCATGGTTTAAAGAGGCTTTAGTAAGCCTCTTTAAATCCAAATTAAATTAAATCCAAAGTTAAGTTAAGTGTTTTTGTTTAACTTCTAACGCTTTTGCAAACTATGTTAAGTCTTCGTTTAAATCTGTTAGTATTTTTATTTAGTGGTTTTATCAGATCTTTAAAAAAGACTACTTGAATTACTGCAGCTCATATTCTTTGCGGAGATAGTTGCATGATGACCATGGAGATGATAATGAAGATAACAATGATGAAGATGGCGTTGATGAAGATTACGATGATGGAAATGGCGAAGATGACTAAGCTTATGGCGATAATTTGGAAAACAGTGACGAAGTTCATGATGAGGAAGTTGGTGAAGATGGCATTGATTACGATGATGGAAATGGCGAAGATGACTAAGCTTATGGCGACGATAATGAAGATAATTTGGAAAACAGTGACAAAGTTCATGATGAGGAAGTTGATGAAGATGGCATTGATGACGATGACGACAATGAAAATTCCGACGATGAAGAAGCCGACGACAATGATGCCAATGATGAGATGCCGATGACTAAAATGACGACGATGAAGATGCTGATGATGAATGTGACGATGGTGAAGACCACGACGATGAAGATGACGAGGATGAAAATGACGATGATGAAGGTGCCGATGATTAAACTGATGACGATGAAGATGCCGGTGATGAAGATGACGATGATGAAAATGACGACGATAAAAATGAAAATGACGATGATATAGATGCCGATTATTAGAATGACGAGGATGAAGCTGCCGATGATGAAGATGATAATGATGAAGCATAAAGATGGCTACGATAATAGTGATAAAGATGACGATTACAAAGACCGATTTTTGATGAAGCAATTATTATTGCATGGGTATACGTTCAAACGCCTAAAGGTAAATTCCAGATTAAACAAATACTCGAAAATATTCTCAGTCCTTTTACTCACAGACATCTTGACAATGGACTGAAAGAGCAACCTCGGTTCTCGCCAGAAACAACTCGGCTCAAGATCTCGTTCTGCGACCCAGACCCGCTTCTTATACTTGGCCTTGGAGACTTTGATCCCGGCAGCTGGCTGAGGAAAAGTCCAGATCTCCTGTATACACGCATCACACGGCACAATTGGTACGCGGTCCACAAAGCCAAGGTCCCCAAGTACGGAGGTTAAGTACACTTGCAAAACAAATCCGCCTTTGGAATCCTTTGTAGGCCCAATTGCGAAATTATATAGCGCCACTTCAAGAGAAAGACTCGATCATCAGAGGCTGCTATTGGATGGATAGATAGTGAAACGCAAGAGAGTCGTTTTCTGCCAAGCACTGTGCCAATCTTTAAATAACAATTGTAATGTAATGTAAATCTCCGAAATTTCTCAGCGCCACACAAAAGCCACGTCAGGAAGACCAGCTTATTCACCGGCGCTATATCAAATCAAGTCCGCAATAGCCATATCCGCCTTGTCCGTTCCGGTGCCAGGTCAGAGTCCGGGGAGGTCAAGCCGAGGAGACAGCAGGGTGCTACGGTGGTAATCATACTGTAATGTTAAGCATACGGGTTATACTTTGCGACCCCGTGTTCATAATCGGGTTCTCCCGACTGCTGACAGTCTAGCTCGTAAATCTTTCATAATTAGGATGATTTTCACCAGAGTATATAGGCCTTAGTACTTTAACCTGGACGTGATATACATGTGTAAACCAAAATGCGGTTAGCAGTTGGATTAATAAAGGACATACTTACTTACTTACTTACTTACTTACTTACTTACTTACTTACTTACTTACTTACTTACTTACTTACTTACTTACTTACTTACTTACTTACTTACTTACTTACTTACTTACTTACTTACTTACTTACTTACTTACTTACTTAATCGGTGATGATGGTGGTTGTGTGGTGGCGCAGAATTTGAATCAGGATAGGATAGCTTGCGGTCTATCGCAGCACCAAGACTACTCTTAAATGTCAACTGCACACTCTGCCTCAAACTGTCAAACTGTACTTGAACTGGTAAGTGAAATTTCAGAAATTAGATTGAAATGTAGTTGCCTTAGGCTAATCCCTCAAAAGTCACACTACAAACGCGTACTTCAGACAAGTGAACTGCGCAACGTCAATGTCAACTGCACAATTTGTTTCGGAAAACACATGTGCACCAGGCCTATTTACAGCACATCTGATTAAGTCAAAATGCATCCAATTCAGTCTCGATTAAAACTTTAGGAACGAACACTCTTTCTGTACTAAAACTGATACCGTGGATATGTTAGAAAGCTCATTTTGTAAAATATGAATTAGGCCCTGTTTTATCGTCATCGTAATCGTAATATCGAGATTTGCGCAGCGCCAAAAATAGCTAGGTCACGGGAACAAGGTCACCTTGTGGTACTACGTAGTAACATCTTGTTGCCTCTGATGTCAAATGTAGGCCTACCTTAGCCTTGGTGTGAGGCTTTGAGATTTGTTTATCTAGTTATTGGTTGATTAGTTACTGTTTAACGACGCTGTGTTATAACAAAGATGATTGACGTCACCCTACTCCTTTCTCCAGGATTGAGACTGGCACTACCTGAATATGGCAGTGGCGGAATTAGGATTAAATGCCTCATATGTGTTATAAGATCATCCGATCTCTTTGGTTCTAATCGAGCCATTTTCTAAGCCAAAGCAGTAATTATTATTATTATTATTATTATTATTATTTTTTTTTATGCCCCAAGGTACATATGATCCCTTGGGGACTTAAATATTAATTAAAATAAGCAAATAATCTGGAACGGCCTCTATTCCTCAGGATTCGAGAGAGGGAAAGTACTGCGGAAAGCTACTGCATTGAAGCGTTGGATTATTATTATTATTATTATTATTATTATTATTATTATTATTATTATTATTATTATTATTATTATTATTATTATTATTATTATTATTATTATTATTATTATTATTATTATTATTATTATTATTATTATTATCTGAAGCGCCATTTCAGCGTCACTCAGACAGAGGTGGCAGGGTCCTAGAAAGGCAGATGGCGTTTCCACGTTGCAGGGCCACCGAAATCCGTTGGAACAAATACGATGTCTCCAGTGGATCGTGCGTTGAGTCTGATATTCGGCTTCCCAGCTCCACAACGAACTGTAGACCTTCGCCACTCCAAGATCCGCCCGTCTCCACTGCGATCGCCACAAAGGTATGGGTGTTAGTGATCGCTGCGTATTTCGCCCTCTTGATCAGAACTGCACGTTCCGCGGCCTCGCCAGCTCCGATGGATGTGTGGGCAAGGTGGGAGGTGGCGTAGGTATCGGGCACTGTCACGTCCCATGTCAGGCATCGTCCGCGTGACCAAGGAATCAGCGTGACACCGTCTGGTCGCTTTCCATTGCCTCTTGAGAGGCCGAGAGGCTCTTTCTGAGCAGGGATTTTCGCCCTGCTCAGCGCTCTCCAGATCACATCGTTGAGCATAGCGTGCCGCTGTTGTTTCCCTCCTCCTCCTCTACAAACCAGACCATGAAGCCCTCTTGCGTCGACATTTTCTCGGCAGTGGTGGCACAAGTGCGGCTCACAGAGTGTCGTGCCTAGCCTCACCCCGACAGCGATCCGTATCTCCTCGTCTGAAAGGCGAAGGCCCAAAGCAGTCACCGGAGGAGCTAGCATCCAGTCACCAGAATGAGGTGCTCGTGAAGCTAGCAGGCGAGCACGATCGCGAGGACAGCTGGTGGACTCGAGCAGGCCTGTCCGTGCCTTGTCTGTGTATCGGATATCCCACTCCTTTTGGCGATGAGTTGCTGTTCCTGTTGGTGGTTCTGCATCTGTCAGGGTCTTCCACGCGGTGAGTGCTGAATTGACCAGTTCGTATGGTATCTCAGCCGCCTCTGTTGGTAAGATGCATGACTGCAGTTCGGTTGTGCTAGCAGCAGAAGCCAGAAAGGCGGAAAGTGCCAGCGTAGATGCACAACGAACTCCCAGACCACCGTCTCTCACCGGCAAAGAAGCCTGGAGCCACCGGTCATCGTCAAGGTTTACATTTAGGATGGTCGATAAACCTTCTCTCAACAATTTGTCGAACCGAGCCAAGCCCGGACAATTAGCACAGACGGCTGTGCGCATACTGTATAACAGCTTCGGTACACTTAAACTGTTTCTCAGCAGAACCAGAGCATCATGTGTATGAAGTAAGGATAGTCTTGCGATTGCTCTCTCAAGATCGTTAGCTTTCGTTTCTAAGACCTTATCCACAGCTGGACCTTGTATCAGAGGCGCACCCAACAAGGTCATCTGTTCGAAGGCCATGTTTGTAAAGTCTTGAAACGCCGGGTCATCGATCGGCGTTTGGATGTTCTGGTAGGCGATTTCACATTTGCTGCGGTTTAAGAGCAAACCCAGCTTCTTTGATTCTTGCGCAATAAGGTGAACATCGGCGGCCACTGACTCCTTGCTACCCCCCAATGTCAGGTCATCCAAGTATCCAATGCGCAGATCCGAACTCAGCTTTATCAGAACCGGTTGTAAGACATTATTATTATTATTATTATTATTATTATTATTAGATATTATTATTATTATTATTATTATTATTATTATTATTATTATTATTATTCCAAAGTTTAAAGTCGTCTCGTGACATCAAAAGGCCGTTGACGACAATTCGCATATAATTTTGTATACAGTGAATGGATCCAGAGTTTAACGACACCTTATGGCAACTTAGACCGTTGACGTCGACAGAAACTATTTTGGCATAATACACAGCTCCACAGTGCAATGAAAACCAGAAATGTATAACGTCCGACAAACACCATTAAGAAGTTTCCAAACAGAGTTTTACGAAATGTGCAAAGGAATTGTAAACATGACATGGTATCAGGTTTATTTAATGAAGTCGTCATGTCTAAGGTGATTGGCGTCATTACAAGAACGATGTGCACAGATAGCGTTGTAAACTATGGAGTCCAAGGGCAGGCAGGGGCGTCTACTCCATGGAAACCTTGGAGCAAATGCTCCATTCTAAAAATGGGGAGATCTGTCAGTGATTGTCCCATCATTATTAGGGGGAAGGAAGGGGAAAGGGGGAAGAGGAGGGATGGGAGTGGAAGTTGCTCCAATTACTTCGGGGGATAGACGCCCCTGAAGGCAGGTATCCTGGCGGCCGGCTACCCAACCAGGAAACCTTAAGGGGTGACTGCTGATAGGTTTTCCCAGCTCTTTTCCCAGGAACGGGCTGGAATCCTACGTCATCACTTGCCGCGTTAATAGCAAACTGTTTGAATAAAGGGTGGGCAACACACGGACTGCGTGCAGGATCCGTCCCCTCGGGACCTTTGGACCGGCCCTTGACATGTCTTTTATATTAGCATTGTACCTAGCAGTGCACTTGGGCACCTCTTCTTTGGCCCAGTATGAATGTCTGGATTTCTGTACGTAGGCCGACATTTAAACATCTGTTTCGTATTTATTAAGAATCCGGCCTCTAGTCTAGTCAACTAGTTTACTAGTTTGGGACCGGGGAATAGAGTAATGGTAACACCCATGGCCAGGAGAGCATTACGTTCGCGGTTCGATTATCATAACCCCGTACCCCCTCTCGGACGGCGCCTTGCATGGCTGCGAAACCGTGTGTTTAATTAAGATCTTGATTGTACTTTCATGTTTCAATGTAATCTTACTGCGCCTGTCAGTTTGAAATAATAAAGAAAATTATTATTATTGTTATTATTATTATTATTATTATTATTATTATTATTATTATTATTATTATTATTATTATTATTATTATCACTCAGTCATCAATGTAACGACTCTCTGCATGAAACAAGAACACAGAGTGGGTAGGTTCATAACTTCAGAAGCCATCTTCACTTAGATTATTTTCATGCCCTGAAAATGGTTGCATTGTTTCCAAGCACATAATATTTGTGAACAGTTCTTAGACTATACAGATGACAATCTCTCCAATGAACTTCGAATTGCCACTTTGAACATTAAAGCAAACATTTCGGATTTGTGTCATGAGAAGAAATATCAGATCTCACCTTAATAATTAAATAAAGCACATTAAGCAAATGAACATAGTGCACAGACTAGGAGTTTAATGCATTTTGGAACCTGCGCAACTGCTTGCATTTATAGTTTAAAGAATAAGCTTAGTAAAGGTGTCGAAGTCCAACGATAAAAATTGCCGTATTACTTTTTCTTAATTCTGTAATTAAGAAATTGCATGTGGCTTATTCTAGATGAAGTGGCGCACTAAAATTCGATGAATAGTTTCACTTTGTATCATTTTTTGTTGTAATCAGGCTAATTGGTCGTGATAATAGCCATTATTCTGAGCGTATAGATTTAAATTCATATAGCAGCGTTGGTTTATTTCAGAGATTTAAATCTCTGGCTAGCACGGTCCGTACACGGGGACCTCGAATGACGTGCAGCCTATTCAAATGGGAAGTTAGGGTGTAGGATGTTTCATCACACCCGATCAATCCATAAAAATTAGCAGTGTCAACGTCATACGGTCGCTGTAGAAAAACGTGTACATAATTTTATTATATGTTTTTGTATTCAACATCTTGCGAAATTTCGAAGTGGCTGATAGCATAAGGCCATCTAACGAACGCATCTAAGTACAGATTTAAGAAAAAGTAGCACTGAGTTTAACGTTAGACTTAGACACCTTTACTAAGAACATACCTTTAACTATAAAACAATCGCGCACATTATTTAGTTGGCATGTTGGGACGTTGCTTAGTTACAAGGAGGAGGGCCACGCTGATGATCTTTGTTATCAAACTAGCTGTAAACCCGTGAAAAATCACGGTATAGCCTATAAAAAACAATTATTATTGCAGTGATAACAATAACGTCATATTATAGGCCTATAGCCGTCGTCAAGACAACCGTCGCCAAGGCGGCAGTATAGTGACGTCACAATAGTGTTTGTTTACGGGACAGACAGACAGACAGACAGACGTACAACGGTTATTATGTAAGTTGATAGTGTCGTTAAACTGAAACTACTATTATTTAGTTCTAGTTCGACGCTACAGTCGTATCGACTATCGACCAATGCTCGGAAACGTAATGAATCCATAACAAGAACGATAAATGGTTGTAGTAGTAGTAGTAGTAGTAGTAGTAGTAGTAGTAGTAGTAGTAGTAGTAGTAGTAGTAGTAGTAGTAGTAGTAGTAGTAGTAGTAGTAGTAGTTGTTGTTGTTGTTGTTGTTGTTCTTGTTGATGTTGTTGTTCTTGTTGTTGTTGTTCTTGTTGTTGTTGTTGTAGTAATAGTAGTAGGATGGGCGTCCGCAGGAATTTTTGCAGGGGAAGCAAATTTTTTAGGGGGAGCAAAATGCCACTGCTGCATGAAATCAGTGCCGTCTTAAGGCATGGGCGCGCTGGCCAGAGGTCCCACGATTCTAGGGGCCCCAAACTAAAAAGACCATAAATAAATATTTGTGTTTTTCAAGGCATAATAGTTTGTGTTGATTAATCTTCGCTTTCTATGTTTTATGTTTAAACATTCATTTTGTTACAAAATGAATGTTGAAAGTACCATTAAATCAATAGGTTTAATTTTCCTGACCGTTTAAATTTGACCTCTGTGGGTGGGCATTTGCCCAGTGCATTGCTTTGCCCAGGGCCTGCAATGCTGTTAAAACGGCACTGCATGAAAAAGCTATTCATGAGCAAAGAACACGTGACAACTTCAAAAATAAATAATGTAAAGTACTTACTTAAATAATTCAGTGTTTTTCCCATTGAAAATTGTGTTGTGACTGCTGTTATAAAAATCATAATAATCAAAGATTTCATTTTTGTAAAATATGCGCAAAATCCAGGGGAGCAAAGTACGCTCCTCCATGTTCCCATGTCCGGACGCCCATGAGTAGTAGTGGGAGTGGTAGTTATATAGAAATAGTAGTGTAGTAGTAGTAGTAGTTGTTGTAGTAGTAGTTTGTAGTAGTAGTAGTAGTAGTAGTAGTAGTAGTAGTAGTAGTAGTAGTAGTAGTAGTAGTAGTAGTAGTAGTAGTAGTAGTAGTAGTAGTAGTAGTAGTAGTAGTAGTAGTAGTAGTAGTAGTAGTAGTAGTAGTAGTAGTAGTAGTAGTAGCAGTAGTAGCATAAGCAGTAGTAACGGTACTAATACAATACAATCTAATACAAATGTACCTTGTATATAATAATGCCCTCCTTACAAAGTTCAAAAGTGCACTTAAAATCAATGCCCGGCAAACATTAGGATAGTATGATCCACAAATAATGCTAGTATTAGTAGTATCAGTAGAAGTAATACTACTACTTCAACAGTAGGAAAACAAAGAATTACATATTTCTCCCACAATTTTGGCAAATCACCGACACCGAGGAACCGTCTCGAAAGTTCCCTATGTTCACCAGCGAAAATCACTATTCATGTATGTATCCAACCGTTTATCTTGTGCATTTTATGGAACCTCTCTGAGACGCTGCTAGACGAAGACGTCGAGTGTTGGGCGAGATCGAGTTGAAGGCGGAGAAGATCATTGCAACAGATTGTACGACGGAAGAGGAATTATACGAAGAAGACGAGAGATGGAGGGAGGAGGGTCGTCTGCATAAAGAAGATGAATCGGTTCTTCTGATTTGTCTTGGTCAGAATATGCTTAGTAGAGACATAGAGATAGACAGACAGACAGACATACAGCAAGAGAGAGAAAGACTGACAGAGAAAGATAGACAGAGACAGACAGCAATGGAAAGAAAGAGAAAGACAGAGAAAGACAGGGAGAGACACACCGCGATAGAACGAGAGAGAAAGACAGAGAGAGAAAGACTGGGAGAGAGACAGACAGCGATAGAACGACAGAGAAAGAGAAACAAACAGACCAACACATAGACAGAGAGATAGAAATGGAGAAAGAGAAAGACAGACAGGGAGACAGACAGAGAGATGGTAGAAAAGACAGAGAAAGAAGAGGGAGAGAATGACAGACAGACAGAAAGGCAGACAAAAAGACAAAATACAAAGACAGAAGCAATAACAGAGACAGACAGACAAAGACTAAGACATAAAGATAGAGGGACACAGGGAAAGAAATCGAGAGAGACAGACAGACATATACAGAAGCGAATGTTTCCTAAACCCAATGAATTGTGCCACACGTATTTTGATTATAATTCTTTCGCCAGGAGTGCCATGCTCCACTTGCCTCTCTTAACCTTGCGATCGTCTGCCACGGTAGAACGCCCATCCCTCGACATCGTCCATCATCGTACGTTGAAAGAAATCACGCATTTTATCAGTCAATTTACTTGGCTGCTTCCATTGCTACTGACTGAAGATGAAGAGAGACAGACAGACAGACAGACAGACACAGACAGACAGTCTAGTACTAATACAAGTGCTAATAATAGTAATAATAATAATAATAACAACAACAACAACAACCTCTTCCCTCCCTCCCTCCCTCCCTCCCTCCCTCCCTCCCTCCCTCCCTCCCTCCCTCCCTCCCTCCCTCCCTCCCTCCCTCCCTCCCTCCCTCCCTCCCTCCCTCTTCTTACTGAATTCGCACAACACGTGTTAACGTTTACCCTTATTTATTTGTCTTTGGGGCATCGGACGACGACCGGGGGTAATGGATGGCAGAGTGGGGTGAAAGGCTCTCACGAGGGTCACCCCGTGCTTGACAGTGGCGTATGCGCAGCGCATTTCGAAGTATAATTTGCCAGCACATGTTGCGTGATTCCTATGATTGAGGAAGACCTCAATTTGGTTCGTTGATTATGGGCATCCTCCTCTTCCTCCTCCTTCTCTTCCTTCTCCTCCTCTTCAATCCTCATTCTCTCTTCTTGCTCTTCTTCTTCCTCCTTACTTCCTCCTCCTCCTCTTCCTCCTCCTCATCCTTTTCTTCTTTCCATTTCTTCCTCATCCTCTTCTTCTTCCTAATCCTCTTCTCCTTTCCTCTTCCTCTTCTTTCTCCTCCTAGTCATCTTTAGCTTCCTCTTCTTCTACCTCCTCTACACGTCTCATTCCTCTTCCCATACTGTGGCTAATGATCCAGTAATAATAATAATAATAATAATAATAATAATAATAATAATAATAATAATAATAATAATAATAATAATAATAATAATAATAATAATAATAATAATAATAATAATAATGACTAGGGCCATTCCGGACACTTTTTTCTACATTAGTTAATATTTAAGTACCTGAGGGATCCTGTATACCTTGGGGTAAAAAAATGATAATAAATTGCCACAGTGAAAAAAAAATAATAGTAGTAGTATTAGTAGTAGTAGTAGTAGTAGTAGTAGTAGTAGTAGTAGTAGTAGTAGTAGTAGTAGTAGTAGTAGTAGTAGTAGTAGTAGTAGTAGTAGTAGTAGTAGTAGTAGCAGTAGCAGTAGTAGTAGTAGTAGAATTGGACATGATTGATGCGAAACATAGATATGAAATGGAAATGGATTAGGATGGATTCGTAAAGAACAGTCTGGAATAAATTATAAGAAGTGAACAGAATTAATCAGAACATAACAGAATACGAAGGAAGAGCGATAGAACGTATTAGAACTTATCTTAAACTAAGCCTCAGTTAATATATTCTATTTACCTGCAGTCCGAAGAAATCCTGATACATAAGCACACGAAGAGTGATTTAGAGAATCGCTCAATTCAAAGATTTTCATCTCACACGTAACTGGCTCATCCATCTTCTCCGCTTCCGCAACAGTTCGTCCATCATTACCGTCCCGAATGATTGGTAACCGCACTGTGTGAACTTTTCGTGACCCTGTGTCGGACTGAGATCTTGTCGTGACCTTCGTCTGACCTTCCGCCTCCTTGTTGCTCGATCGCTCATTCAGCAGGGAATTTGGTTCGTGTTCTTAGAAGTTCTGTTATTTTAATGCATCTGAGGAGTTGGGCATTGAGAGTGCATAATTTGAAATAATTTATAGTCTATTCAAAGTTTTCCCATTTGTTTTGAACAATTCTATCATGTTCAATCCATTCTGTTCTGTTTTATTCTGGTCTATACTTTTCGATTCTATTCTGCTCGATTCTATTCTGTTCTATTCTGTTTTATTCCGTCCTGTTCTGCTCTGCCCTTTTCTATTCTGTTATGTTCTGGTCTATTCTGTTCTATTATATTCTGTTCTTACATATTCTGTTCTATTATATCCCGTTCTATTATATTCTGCTGCTTTCTGTTCTATTCCATTCTGTTCTGGTCTGCCCTGTCCTGTTCTATTATATTCTGGGCAATTCTGCTCCATTCTATTCTTCTCTTTTCTACTGTACTCTATTCTATTTTTGTTCTTTTCTTTTCTACTATACTCTGTGCCGTTCTGTTCTGTTCGATTCTGTTTTGTTCCATTCTTTTCTTTTCTACTACTCTAGTTGTCTATTCAATAGTTTTCTGATATATTCTGCTCTGTTCTGAACTATTATGTTCTATTAACTTTGTTCTGTTGCATTCTATTACATTGAATTCTATTCTTCCCTCAGTTCTCTGTTAATTTATTTAATTTCTTAGTCTCTGCTGGCGACTCGAAATAAATCGCGCTGAAGAATAAGTTTATTGTTTCTTGTGCAACTTAATTGTTTCCCAATTAGCTTTAACGTCTTTGTTTTAACGGTCACAAGCTACCATCCGTTAGATATTTTATTAAGTTTAGTTATAGTAGCAGTAGTTGCTGTTTAACGCTGTTTTATAGTAAATGTGATTAACGTCGACCTCACGTTTATCCAGGCTTGGGACTGGCCCCACACGATTATGGCACTGGCGGAGTTTATTTGAGTATAAGATTGCGGGCTTTATATTGAGGGATAACCACAACCTGACTCTTGAGGTGCATAAATTCCATATCAATTTAGACACCTTAAAATAGGTTTTCATTACGACTATAATAATAATTGTCAAGCGGCCCCACTCGCTGGATGACGAGAAGGTTAGACACATTTTGTACTGAGTGTAACCAATATGCCATTTTGGTGGCGTCAAATGTCATTAAATTAATTTAATTAAAGTAATTAAAATTAAAACTGCGCTACTGTGTGTACACTGGTAGTGCCATTCCCAAGCCATGAAATATGGGGTGACACTAACCACATTTGTTATGACACAGCGTCGTTAAACAGCAACTAATCAACTAAATGGGAAATTGGATTTGGACACCTTTAATAAGACATTTCCTTTGTCAATATATTCAGTTGGCCTCAACAGACTGAATTCGTTCCTAGTGCCTGGAATCGGAATAGAAGTAAGACGTTGTCACCACTTCCCTTCAACAGAAGGATTTATCCGAGAAACATTGGAAAACATGGAAAAGGAAATAAATGTGGAAGGCAAACTGGAAAAGGCTAAAAAATTTGCATACGACCAAGCGATGATGGCGAATTGTCAGGAATTACTGGAAAAAGCGATGGGTTGCATAAATTTGATTTCGATAGAATGTCGGAGAAAAAATAAGTATCAATAAGACAAAATAATGAAGACCAGCAGGTAAGGAGAAACACCTTAAGAATAATAAATAATGGCGATGAGATAGAACAAGTCAGGAGTTTTGCTACTTGGGGAAGTGTGATCATATCATATGCAAAATGCCACAACGAAACGAAAACTACATGTACATCAATGGTTGAGGAGTCTTTTACGAAGAGAGCTGATGAGAGGAGGACTAAATTGGAACCCAAGGAAAAGACTATGAAATAAAATCCGTCACTTTACTTTGGCAACGAAAATCAAAGAAGCACTGACGTCATTCGTTAACAGATATATGACGTCATGTTGACATCATCAGTAGATGCAGATTTTATTTTGTGCAGATTTATTGAAAGGGTCTCAACTCGAACAACTCTAGTTACTGTTAATTATTTTTAATTATTACTGAAATTATTGTATTAAGTAGGCTGCATATATTTACAAATATTAAACAGACTTATTAATTATTGACTAGGTATGGTCAAAGCAATTACATGGAGTGTGGTACTGTATGGCTCTGAAACACGGATCCTCAGAAAGGAGGCATCTAAAGGTTGACAGCGTTTGAGGTGTGGATGTGGTGCAGAATGGAAAAGCTTAGTTGAACAGAGCATACAAAAACGAAGAAGTACTACCAAAAGGTAGGAAAGGAAAGACCTCTGAAGGCCTCAGTTGTAATCGATTCAGAAGCTAAAATTCTACCACTGCCGGTAGGCCTACTTTGGCAGTGCCAGTCCCAATACTGCATAAAGGAGGAGGGCGCCGCTAATCATCTTTGATATGACATAGCGTCGTTAAACAGTAACCTACCGTACCAATGCTATATATAATATACTAAAGATAATTACAATAAAATAATTGTACCATTGGCATTTTAATGCCGGAAGATGAAGTTAATCACTGTAGAAACTACTTAACGACGTAATAAAGCTTTGAACTTTTAACACCTTTAATAAGACTGCCCCGTCGTCTATATACGTAGAAATCGCGTTCACTAAAGAATTATTTCCAGTAAAAAGCCCATGATGCCATTAGATATCTATTTACACTGTTGGTAATTGTACAGCTCTTCTTCAAGAGATAGTTGGTCAGTGAAATCCATCCACCAATTTACTTGAACATTAGTTGATGTTGGGGTTAAGGGCCGTAAGATGTTGAAGACCTACTCGGTATCGTATGAAATACAGAGTTTCACTCATTATTGCTGCTGTCATTATAATTATTATTACAATAATAAAAATAATAATTATCATCATCATCATCATCATCATCATCATCATCATCATCATCATCATCATCATCATCATCATCATCATCATCATCATCATCATCATCATCATCATCATCATCATCATCATCATCATCATCATCATCATCATCATCATCATCATCATCATCATCATCATCATCATCATCATCATCATAATGTACAACTCATTATCATTTTCATTGTCACAGTCATTCCATAGTTTTTGTTATTGCGGTTATTACTACCTCTATCATTATCCATTATTATTTTTATTTCTATTGTCATGTATTTATTAAGCGCCACTATCTAACGACCAAGCATCAATCGATGGCGCTGAGCAATTATGACTACATGACTTGCTCTAGATCCCTACACGCTAACCGTTTCACGGGAGGAGAATTGAACCCGTAATACCTCGACAGATGATAACGAATGGGTAGAGGAAACTTAAGGAAGAAACCCTGCATCGAGAGGAGTGGCGCCATTAACTAATTATCTTAACTAAACATGCAAGGCGCCCGCCCGACGGGGTTTGCGGGAAACGAACCCCGTACTGCTGCTCTCCTGGCCATGAGTGTTTACCATCACTCTTTTCCCTCTCCCCATCATCTCTGTTATTACACAGCATCGTTAAACAGCATAGACGCCGACTTTTGCTTTTGTCTCTGGGTGCCACTGGGTGCATGGGTCCTCCCTCCATTTCCATACCCCCTCCCCTTATGTAGATGAGTTTTGGCGGATTTTCGGAGAGAGAAAATTGTTTTCTTGTCAAGAGTTCCAGCGTTATTATTTATTTATTTTTAATAATAAATAAATAAATAATTTATTTATGTACGAGCTGTGACTGTGAGATCATGCAATGTTGGGTATTTGTGTTGTAGTTGTATTTCTCACGTTGTGAGATCACTGCTTAGGTGTAAAAAATTGAATTTGGGGTCCGAATTCTTCTGGGTGCCAGGCACCCACTGAACTTTCTCTCTGGGTGCATTGGCACCCAAGGCCCCCATGAAGTCGGCGCCTATGTTAAACAGTAACTAACAGTAACTAACAGCATCGTTATACAGTAACTAACCAATGATGTATAATTATGATAAAATATTTCATCAGCATTGGATGCCGCAAGATGTCGTTAGTCACTGTAAAACTACTAATCGAAGAAATCAAGCGTTGAATTTTAAACACCTTTAATAAGACTGCCATTTTGTCTACATA
Organism: Allolobophora icterica; assembly: GCA_963556255.1. Lineage (NCBI taxonomy): Eukaryota > Metazoa > Annelida > Clitellata > Crassiclitellata > Lumbricidae > Allolobophora > Allolobophora icterica. The sequence goes on from OY744608.1 coordinate 67,871,089, forward strand.
TTTGGAAATCGCGT
>OY744608.1:67876102-67913602 GCA_963556255.1 Allolobophora icterica
ACAAACGGCTTCTGTTCTATTGTGAAACCGTTTGTGACGTCAGTACTGCCGTCTTGACGACGGTCGTCTTGACGACGGCGATCAGAGCATTTTAACCAACGATACATATAGGTCTATAATGATAAATGTCGTCACGTCATAATTATGACGGGCAAATACACTAGTCTTGCGAATAATCTTGTCCAGTCCACTACGAGACCAGCTTTTATGAGGAAACTCTTTAAAAATCTTTTTGCTCCATAATGTTTGTTTTGTCTTAAAAATTTTATAACGTGTTTATCTTCCTCACTGAACGCCATTTTCGTAAATGGTGGAAAAATTAATGACGTCATTATTACTACGTCAACGATTTAGCGGAAATTTGTTATAGGGCCTTTTTAAAAATAAAATTATTGATTTTAACGATAGATGGTTTTGCGTAAATTGCATTTGTTTTGATCAATTATTGAATGAGTTATAACGATTTTTCCAGGGGCTTCCTTTTTTATGCCTCACGGTGTATATATATAACAGACAGACAGACAGACATACAGACAGACATTCCTTTCTCCCGCACTTTGGACTTCCTTTCCTCATCTTCTTCACGCTGCCCCGCTGATCTCCTTTCACTGTTCCCTTCCAACGTCCAGTATGCAACTGACTAAATCTCTTTGGATGCTGAGATGCTCTAGTTTAGCAAACGGGTGTTCGATAGGGTAGTGCTTAACGTGCTGGGTTGTCAATAGAGAGGTCGGGGGTTGAAATCCCAGTCAGGACAGACTGGGATTTGGAATTTGGTTCCAGATTTCTGCTCCAAGCAAACTCAACTATAGTGAGTACACTGACCGTACACTGTAGCCTCCCTCCGTACCCTTCTCTCTGCTGATCGACTTGATCTCTTAGTCAGAGGGTCTGCTATGGCCCAACAAATTCCTAAGTACAATACAATACTGTCGGCGGACGGAAGAGACGGTGAGGGAGAGGACCGGCTCCCACCCTCATATGTCAAGGTTCAGAAAAGGAAGTCGCTAACACTTCATACCAGGACTGCTCTTATTCTTCTTCAAAGTCGAGGACAAATCATTTGAAAAACACCTTAAAAAGTTATATAACGATTTGTCTGCAACATGACACTGTTAGCACGACGCTGGGTGGCTCTGTCATATTAAGCAATGCTGTATGTATGTATGTATGTATGCATGTATGTATGTATGTATGTATGTATGTATGTATGTATGTATGTATGTATGTATGTATATATGTATGTATGTATATATGTATGTATGCATGTATGTTTGTATGTATGTATGTATGTATGTATGACTATTTTCGATCCTCTTTCTCGATCCTATGTTTTAGTCTCCGACTCTCTTTCTTTCTCTGTCTTTCTGTCTCTCTCTGTCTCTCTCTCTTTCTCTCTCTTTTTCTCTCTCTCTTCTGTCTGTCTGTCTGTCTGTCTGTCTGTCTATCTATCTATCTATCTATCTATCTATCTATCTATCTATCTATCTAGCTGTCTGTCTGTCTGTCTGTCTGTCTGTCTGTCTGTCTGTCTGTCTGTCTGTCTGTCTGTCTGTCTGTCTGTCTGTCTGTCTGTCTATCTATCTATCTACCTCTCTTTCTCTTTCTCGCTCCTTTTATCTCTCTTTCTTTCCTTGTCTCTCTCTGTCTCTCTGTCCCTGTCTCTCCTTCCCTCTCTACCCCTCTCTTTCTCTCTTTCCCTTCCTCTTTCTCTCCTTCTCTCTCTCTCTATCTCTCTGTTTCTCTGTCTCTGTCTCTGTCTCTGTCTGTCTGTGTGTCTCTAATCTCACTCTCACTTTCCGTCTATATGTTTCTTGGTTGTGCCTGTGTGTGTATTTCCTTGCCTGCCTGCCTGTCTGTCTCTCTGCCTGCCTGTCTGTATGTCAGTAGTCTGTCTGTGTCTCTGCCAGGTGTGCCTGCCTGTCTGTCTGTCTGTCTTTTTGTCCGTTCGTTTATATGTCTAGATCATCTTTTATCAATACACTAAACAAATTACTTGCATGTTTTACTGATACGTGTTGAATAAATCTTTGTCTAGTTTCCAATCCCATTCGCAAAGCAAAGCAATTCGTTTACCGGGAACTTAAACCACGAAATATGTCAACAGGACGGGTCTGGAACGATGAGACAAAACGAAGTGATATGAAATTTTCCACATTTCCTGGGTCTCTTTTATTTCGTTAGAACTGTTAGAAGATATTTGGCTATAAAGAAGAGTTGGATATTGAGTCGGATATTAAATCGAATGTAGAAGATATTTCGGATGTTGAGTCAGATATTTAGGGTATTCGGATGTAGATGATACTCGGTCACTGAGTCGGATATTGAGGGTATAAACAAGAGTCAGATATGAAGTCTGATATCGAGGGTATTTGGACATCAAGGAGGGTTGGATATTAAGTCGGATATTAAGTTGGTTATTAAGTTTGTTATTAAGGGTATTCGGACTACAAGCAGAGTTGGATATGAAGTCATTATTTAAGGCTCGCATTTGATATATGAAGGAGAATCAGAATATTATGTTGGTTATTAAGTCGGTTATCACGGAGAGTCCGATATTATGTCGAGTATTAAGAAAACTTGGGTGTCAAGAAAGCTGGATATTGATGGTGATTCCCCTAAGGACATAGTCGTAGAAAAGATGACTTAGGCTTAGATAATATGACTTATGCTTAGATAAGATGACATATGCTTAGATGAGATGACTTATGGCTAGATAAGATGACTTTTGCCTAGATGAGATGACTTATGCTTAGATGAGATGACTTATGCTTAGATGAGATGACTTATGCTTAGATAAGATGACTTATGCTGAGATGAGATGACTTATGCTTAGATAAGATGACTTATGCTGAGATGAGATGACTTAGTCTTAGATAAGATAAGCCAATAATATGCTTACATGGCCAAATGCCGTACATAGACAAACCGAAAACTGTGGTGCACTAGAATTTCGGCGATTGATGGTTTGAGCATTTTATAGCGGCGCAATAGAAGTCACTCTAGATTAGATCAGATAGGATTGCACTAGATGAGATACATAGACCGTAATTTGAGTTGTGTACGAATTACACAGTAATACATTACAGCAGTGTAATCGTTTGCAGTGTAATTCATGCGTTCGTACCTGGTGAGATTTCTTCGAAGTGTTTCCTGTAGGAAGCGTAACCAAAGACAAAGCCTCCTTCAACGGCAGATGTCGCCTCTCGTAATGGTCGGCCTAAAACAGGAAAGGCCCTGGCTACACTAAGACTTTCAAGGATATGCCTGCAGAGGAAACGCCACTGAGGAAGGAGAGGAAGAGTCTGAATCCGCTTCCTCCTCTTCCAATCCTCCAACACTTTCTCCCTCCTCACCCTCCTCTTCGTCATTCTCTTTTCTTGTTCCTCTATATCCTCCTATTCCTCCTCTTGCGCAGACATGTTTCTATCTCTCGTGCACTACATCTTCGTCTTCTTCTCTAGTGACCTACTCTTCTTTCGCCTCCTTTTATGCTCTTCCTCCTTTTTTGCTTCCTCCCCCGTTTGTTCGTCTCCGTCTTCATATTCTTCCACTTCTTCCATCTCACTCCTGTTCCGCCTTCGCCTCTTATTTCTCTTCTTCTTCCCCTTCCTCGTCTAAGTCCTCTTTTTGCTCGTCTTCTTTCTCTTCCCCTACCTTTTCTTCTTCCTCTGCTACCCCTCCTTCTCTTCGTTTTCAGCCTCCTCTTCTTTCTTTCCGCCTCTTTTGCTTCCTTCTCCTCCTCCTCCTCATCTTCCTCCTCCTTTTCTAGCTTCTCCTCTTCCTTTACTTCCTCCTCCTCATCTTCTTCCTTAGCTGCCCCATCCTCCTCTACTTCCCTGCACTTCCTCCTCCTCTTTTCCCTCCTCTTCCTCTTCCTGTTCCTCTAAGCTGCACGAAAAAACTTGATACTCTTAAACCCCTTTTTAAAGATCGATCAAGTGAACAGCGGTCAACAAAATCGACTCCAGAAGCAAATGCGCTAAATAAAGGCATACATATACGCAAGTAAGTACGCACACATACACATACACAAACGCACAAATATACCAACAGGCAGACACACACATACGTACACACATACTAACATATACACATGCGTCTGTGTGCGTGTGTCTCTATGTGTTTGTGTGCATGTGTGTGTGTGTGTGTGTGTGTCTGTCTTTGTATTTGTGTGTCTCTGTGTGTTTGTGTGTTTGCGTGTATGTGTGTCTGTCTTTGTATTTGTGTGTCTCTGTGTGTTTGTGTGTCTGTCTTTGTATTTGTGTGTCTATGAGTGTGTTTGTTTGTGTCTATGTGTGTGGGTGCGTTTGTGCAGGAGTGTGCTTGTGTGTACATACATATGTGTGCCTGTGTGTATGCCTTACTGTGTGTCTGCGTGTATTTGTATTTGTCTCTGTGTATATCTTTGTCTGTATATATATGTCTGTGTTAGGGACCTGCGAATCATAAATTCTGGGTCGAATCGAATCTCGATTAGAATCAGCGGATACAAGTTTGATATTCATGTAGTGTGTACTTGAGATTACAGGCGTACCACAGTTATTACTATATCGGTGTAGGCCTAATAACTTTTATGCAGTTTAAAATCAGTGTAACCAAAAATTAATTAAATTAACAAAATTAAAATAACACAAAGAATTTTTAAAAAAATTGAAACTAATTAAACTGTTCTGTTTTGGTTCCACGTTCGTAATATTTAGTCACGCACTTTAATTCTTAAATCACACAATTAGTTTACAAAAAAGCGCGTCAAGGGCTAATCATTCTTCAAATCATGACGTCAGTTTCAAATCGAATTGAATACTGCCGTCCGATTCGTTTTCGATTCGAATGTCGAAGCTGTGTGTGTGTGCGCGCGTTTGTCTGTGTGTATATGTTTGGTGTTGGACATCAAATACCAAAGTCGTGTATTCGCGGTCTAACATCAACTTAGCATCGTCTTGACGTCTTCTCTGTCATTTTGTCATTTTGTCATTATTGCCATTTTCTTCTGCGTTATCTGCCGACTGACACTGGCAAAAAGACATAGAGACAGAGGTAGGGAGAGACAGGCATACAGACAGACATAGGGAGACATAGAGAGATTTCTTTCGTAAGTGCTCTTCTCAGATCAGGGGAGCTTCTTATGTGGTGCTATTGCATTGGGCGCTGCATAAATGTTAGATTGCAATTACAGTGCAAGAGACAGAGGTAGATATAGAAAGACATAGGCAGACAGACAGAGAGAGACAGAGAGAGACGCAGACGAAGGGACAGAGACAGAGAGACAGAGAGAGACAGAGAGTGAGAGAGATATAGAGAGAAGCATAGGCAGAGAGAAACCACAGCAGCATAGACAAATCCGGAGAGACGGACACAGAAACAAACATTACAAGGAACAGAGAGACACACAGAGACAGACAAAGCAGTCAAACACACGGACAAGCAGACATAAGCACACATACATCAGAGCGTTAAGACGGGGGCTAACGATACAACACAAGGACGGATCTTGAGGCAAAACCTGTATCGCCAACGACCAGTGATATTTCAGTTTTGAAAATAATTACAGTTTCAGTTTTTATTCAGTTTTGGGTTCGTAATTTCTATTTCAGTTCAAGTTTCAGTTTTGAAATAATTTCAGTTTCTATTACAGTTTCAGTTTTAAAATAATTTCCGTTTTCGTTTCAGTTTCTGGAAAGTTTCAGTTTCTACATAGATATATTTGCGTTGACAGACAACAGCGGTTCTCAAACTGTATTTTTATTGTACCACCGGTAAAAAAAATCGAATATTGGCATACCATCAGCAAAGGTCAGATCAAAAACAACAGACGAGCGCGAAGTCCCTTTGCAATTAGCGTGGAGAAATTTAAACATTTAAGAAGAAGCGCATGGTGGACGCAGAAAGAAGATGGGCAAAACTCATAGAAAATTTAAAGAAAAAGAAGTGCATGGTGGACGTGAATAGCGCTCGTAATAGGTTGGTGCCCTGCGCTTGGCCTTCGAGTGGCACTTTGTCGCGTGAGGAGATCGACAACAACGACGAGATGGCATCATCATTATGATATAATCGTCGTTGCTGGTCGAGATAGGACGATGACGGACGAAAGCCAGCCTCCACTTGGGCAACAATGAAGGCCGCGAGGCCCAGGTGTAATCGGACATCACACAGCCAAGGTGTAATAGGACACCTCGCGGCTATGGTGTAACCAGACACCGCCCGCGCTGCAGGCGAGCGACGACCCGCGTATCGAGGAGCAATCTGACACTAATTGACGATAGCTTGACGTGGGGAGGGGGGCTGACTGATGCACGCTGGAGTTCCTACTTAACAGAAGGGAACGGAGAACACGGGACTTGTACTGCTGACGAACGCGACGTGTGAACATCGGTCGAGCGAGAAACATCGGGAGGAACGACCAGCGGGGCGGCAGAATATAGTCCGTCAGATTCAGAGACTGACGCAAAAGAACGATCTGGAGTTAGGCTGTACGAAGCAACATTTGAGATAGTCCGGTTTAATATCTAAACGCTTTAATACTACGTGGAAGTTCCCGTAGAGTTAGTGTATATATATATATTTGTTTCTTTAATTAAATTCATTTATTAATTAAACAAAGTGCGTCGTGAATCTTCTATAGAAAAGTTAGGCACGGTAAATAAAAGTGCAAGTAAAAGAACAAGCAGTCGAGGGTCGACATCAACACACGGCAAACACACGACAGGGCGACCTTCGATTGCGACACACTTGGAAGTTTGGAGATTACAATTACGGTTACGTAGAATAGTGGCTTCAGTAGTTAATTGCTAATCAAAGAAAGATGGGAAAAATTGATAAAGATGGACATAAACTCATAGAAAATTTTTTTTCGCGTACCATTTAGCGACCTGATGGTACACTAGTGGTACGCGTACCACCGTTTGAGAACCTCTGACCTAGAGAACGCTTGGAAGACGGAGGATTGGATGAATTAGGGAATGTGAAGAGGTGTCTGTCTGGCTGTGCGTCTGTAAGTCTATTGTTTGTGGGCCTGTCTAATTTGCGGCCCAGGTCCAGTAAAACTCCCGTCTAAACACGCAAGTTTCTAACTATTATGATAGATTTTACCTTTAGATTAGTCGAATTCTTGCCGACAAGCTGCAGTCCACATGGTTTATTGTTAACGTCTGATCCAACTTTCACTAAACACGAACTCTTTATCGTTTTCTCATCATAAACTAAATACCGCCAAATCGCTTTCGCGCTTGCGTCCAGCTATTAGGCCTAGTCGCGATTAACTCATTCTCAATGAAAAACTTAGCAACCTAACTCTAACAGACAACATAGATTTCGATGTATGGATCGAATACCAGAATTAATGGCCCGCCCAAACCCCTAGAGTTACGTAGTCAGCGATTTAGCCCAACTAAAACCCAATACAAACGCTGAAAATTTTTACTTATTTTCAACAATTTCCGTTCGGAATTAATTATCGTTTCTATTTCTATTCCGTTTTGACATTTTCATTTCCGTTTCTATTCAGTTTCCGTTTTGCAAATAATTTCCGTTTCAGTTTCAGTTTTCGTTAAACGGAAATTCATAATTTTCGTTTCAGTTTCTATTTCAGTTAACTGAAATATCACTGCCAACGACTCTAAAAGTCTCGAATGCTGCTTCTTCGGCTGTCTACGGCTTTGTTCGGTTCTTGTCGGTTCTCTTCGGTTCTTGTCGGTTCTCTTCGGTACTTGTCGGCTCTCTTCGGTACTTTCGGTTCTCTTCGGTACTTGTCGGTTCTCTACGATACTTGTCGGTTCTCTTCGGTACTTGTCGATTCTCTTCGTTACTTCTCGGCTTTTCTCGGTTCTTGTCGGCTTTTTTCTTTTCTTCGGCTTTCCTCGTTTTCGTTCGGCGTTCTTCGGCCCCATTCCTTCTCCTCTTCTTCTTTACTTCTGATCGGCTTTCTTCGCTTCCTTTCGACTTTGCTCCTTTGGCTTTCTTCGACTGCCTTCGCCTTTCTTCGGTTTCTATCGGCTGTATTCGGGCTTCTTCGTCATTTCTCCATCGCCGCCAATTAAAGAGAATCGCCAAAGTAGCTCATTGTTAGAGTCATGCACATGCAACAAACGATGCTCTTCAGACCCCACAGTCGTCTCTCCTCCTTGAACAATCTATCAACGCTGACCCGGTCATAATCGGAGTCATAATCACGCATTTATAGAGCGCCAGGGGAGCGAGACAGAGCCAGACAGACAGACAGACAGACAGACAGAGAAACAGACAGAGAGCGACCTCTCTGAGGTGCTTTCATGATTGAGTTGATATTCGTCGCACCGTTAGACTCGTTGCAGCAAATAGTGACGTCTTAACAGTCAATGAATTGTTTCCCCTCGATCTCTGGCCGTAAATCACGATTTCCTCCTTATCCTCTTTCTCATCCTCATCCTATTCCTCCCCATCCTATTCCCCTCCTCATCCAATTGTTCTTCCTTCTACTCCTCCGCTTCTACCTCCTCTTCCTCTTCATGCTATTCCTCCTCCTCCTCCTCCTCCTCCTCCTCTTCCTCATCTTCCTCCTCCTCGTCCTCGTCCTCCTCCTCCTCCTCCTCCTCCTTCTCCTCCTCCTCCTCCTCCTCATCATCATCATCATCATCATCATCATCATCATCATCATCATCATCATCATCATTATATTCCTCTTCCTCTTCGCATTATTCCTCTTCCTCCTTATCCTTCTCCTCCTCCGTTTCCTATTCGTCATTATCTTCCTCCTATTTATATTCCTCCTCCACATCTATTCATCCTCCTTCTTCTTCTACTCCTTCACCTCCTCGTTCCTATTTGCTTCGTCAGGCAGCGCTAAACTGGACCGGAAACTCCCAGGGTGCTGCGCGCCGACGTGCGAAACAGAGATACCGGAAGTTCGCGCTTGAGCAGCCAACCGTTCAAGGCGACTTGAGTAATTTCCGGTTTCAGAGTTGGTTGCTGTGTTCAACTTCTTGTTTTCTCTTAGCAATACGATACAAGTACTATTGCAATCACCAGATCGGTATTAGAATGGGGATTAGTATTACTAATTAAAATAGCCTACCAGGGTACTATCATCATTAGTAGGCACAAAAGAAACTGTATTACTGACGTTGGTGTCAGTATCACCATTAGTATCAGTATTAGTATTAGGTTTAATAGCAGTATTAGTTCTAATACTGGTATTAGTATTGGAATTAGTACCAGCAGTACTATCAGGTTCGACATCAGTATTGGCATCGGCATTAATATAATTAGTATTACCATCAGTACTAGTACTAATATTGATATTAGTGGTAGTACTAATAATCGTATTACATGTAAAAGTGAAATAGTAGTACTAGTGGTAGTAATGGCATTAGTAGCTGTGTTAGTTTTAGTGCTAGAAGTAGTATTAATATTAGTATTTATACTAGTACTAGCTCAGTACTAGTATTAGTATTAGTCTTAGTACTAGTAGCAGTACAAGTACTAGTATTAGTATAACTAGTAATAACATTTAGAATCAGCGTTTAATGCAGTGTATGGTCTCCGTGTCTGTTCCACGTCAGAACAACATTAGTAACTGGTCCCAGTAGACATGAGACTTGTAGCTATCCGTCCTCAATCACTTCCTTCCTCTTAAACCTCCATCATATTCGCCACTTCCAAGTTTAGACCAATAGACGCCGAGCAATGTAGGTCAGGCGACGTGACACGAACTATTTTCGGTGTCAGAGATAAATGTAGCTATGGGGAATTTAGATATTTCTGTATGCTGTGCTCCTAGATCGGCGTTGTGGCCAGCGTGCAGGACTGTCAACCAAGGGTTGGGAGTTCAACTAGTCACCAGAGCGCAAAGATATTTTCACGAAGTCTGTTTCATTTGCTCCCTCTAGCCTGTTGGGTAATAGAATGGGTGAACTGATCGTAAGCTGTCACTTGGAAGAGCAGGCGGTGAGGGAGAGTATTGGCCATCCGTTTAACATACGCCGAGGCTGAGAAATAGAAGTCGATAGCATTTCGTGGTCGTCGTTAAGTCCAGTTTCAGTATTATGTGTACAACTGTGTAGCAATATTCAATCTTAAACGACGTGTTCATGTTTGGGCCAATCAGTTCGAAGTAGTTTCCTAGTGCTTAGCGACATCTTGCGGCTGCCATAATGTCGTTAACACAGGCCCGGCTCAAGACATTTGGCGGCCCTGGGCAAATCGGCAAATCGGCGGCCCTTTTTTTAGTCATTCACCTCTTTTTACAAATAATAATAGTAAATATTTTTTAGAAAATTGGAAAATTTGGGGCTTTGGCGGCCCTGGGCAAATCGGCAAATCGGCGGCCCTAAGCACAAAAAAATTTGATGACCTTTTTTTTTAGTCATTCACCTCTTTTTACAAAAAAAATTATAGTAAATATTTTTTAGAAAATTGGAAAATTGGCGGCCCCTGAAAATCGGCGGCCCTGGGCGGCTGCCCACTTGCCCACATGGACGAACCGGGCCTGCGTTGATATAAAACCTGGTGGTCCTGCCACATCTTTTCGATGTATTAAAACTTGCCTTTTTTCACGAGGACTTTCGCACTGGAATCGCCTCTGATTGGCAGCCACTGGGTAGCGTCGCTTTATAAGTTTTGCAATACAATACAGTAATAGAATGAAGCCTACTAGTAAATGTGTCTACGTTTGGCTCATTTATTTAGTGTTTAACGACACCTTGCAGCTGTTATAATAAGGCAGTTGACGAAATTTTACTCTTGTTATTCAAAGACACAATGCATTATATCTATTCACTTGGCACCCCAACGTAACTGACCATTATATATAATGGAATGGATCCCCTATTAAACATGTCTAACTTGGCTCAATTATTTAGCGTTATTCGGCGTTTAGCGAAAATTTAATCGTATAATCTTCTCTTTGTGGTACAGTCTTAGGAGACCCAACTCAATATGACTAACAAATACGCGTATATATACACTTATATAGCGAAATAAAACCAAATATTAAAGGTGTCTAATTGTGAATAATTTATTTAGCGCAGTGGTTTTCAAACTTTTTGAACCAGGGACCCCCTATTTGTTCTAGGCATAGCTCGCGGACCCAAGTATTTAAAAAGCAAAATTTATTACATAAAATTTGAACAAAATATTAGGCAGACTATTTCCACAATTATACAAGTAGTGTATGAATTTGTAAACACAGGCTGTGTTTGCTAAAACCATGCAGTGTTAATCATTAATGAATATTTTCAGAACGTTCTCGCGGACCCCCGCCATATCCTTCACGGACCCCTCTTGGTCCGCGGACCACAGTTTGAAAAACTCTGATTTAGCGTTATTCGACGTTTAGCGACATCCTGTGGCCGTCAGTTCAGTTGACGTAAATCAACTCTTGTAGAACGATTGAATGACATTAGCAATTCGGTGGAGAAAGCGAGAGTTTAAAGACATCTTATGCAACAAAGGCCGTTGACGTTCGCATAAATTATTCTAAAAGTTCTCACCGTTCGTATGGCATTATTATGTAAAAAGTAATAACGATTAAATTATTATTATTCCAAAGTTTAACCTCGTGTTATGGGATCAATGTCCGTTGACGACAATTCAGAAATACAATTCAAAGAATACGAGAAACTTATAGCGTCCGAAAGACACCATTTAGAGGTGTCAAACGGAGCCGTACAAGATCACTAATGTCACATCATTTAAACAATATATCTAACATTGTCTATGACACACATAGTGATAAAATGGTTTGATGTAAATTAAACAGTATGGCGCAACATTGTACCACATAAGAAATATTAAAACAGTCTAATATTAAAATATTAATTCAGTCGTAAATGCACAATACATATATTTATAATTATGACATTAGATTTCTTATTGTGTCTTTGAAAATTTCAAGCGATTTTTTATTTATCTCCAGTTTAATTGCCTTTTATTGCAAACTCTACCGTTATAATTATGTCATTGTATCACATAGTAATATTTCACAAGCATCGTGCATCAAGTAGCGATAGCGATTAAATGTGTCTGACGAAATTAAATTAATTATAGTCTGTGTGGAAAGAGTTTTGAAGGTGTCCAAAGAAGCGCCGTTCTTCTCCATTGTTCAACGACATCTTTTTGACCTTACCTCACATTTTACCAGGAAACACGATGGCTATCTATTATAGTATACGGCGAGATTAAGGAAAATAGGATCCAGAGTTTTACGACATATCATGGCAACAAAGTCCGTTGACGTCCACATAAATTATTTTGGCATATTACAGCTGAAATCAGCTAAACGCGACAGACAAATATAAGCGTAAAAGTGTACTGAAGCTTACTATGAGAAGTGTTTTATTCCAGCCTATTAGTTTAATAGTTTCGAGTGTTTAGCGACATCTTGTATCTGTCAGAAGGCTGTTGACGGCTGTTACACAGCTCGATGAGACTTGAAACTCAACGACTCACAAATGTATGTATAGTTGAAGGAAGCCGCCCGCTTAACATTTGCCGAGGCTAAGAAATAGAAGTCGGTAGCACTCATAAATATAAATAATTCCCAACTTTAGCATTCTAATATAGCAATGTCCTTGTTAAACGACACCTTCAGGCCGCTGACGTCGACCTTAACGTTATACCACAACGAAGATAATTAACGTCGCCCTCCTCGTTTATCGAGTCTTCGGACTGGCACTACTACACTACTCTACACTACTAGAGTAAGAAAGTGGCTTAGTTAATCGTAATCGTAAATCCAAGGGCACTAGTGTCAATAGGGTTGTCTTGGGATCTGAGTCCCACTAGCGAGACCCTATGCCTTTATCCAGGCTTGGGACTGGTATTATCAGTGTACAGGTAGTAGCGGAATTAATAGAAACTGAGGAAGTTGTATGGGTAGGTCTATATTTCTAAATGGAAACGTCCCACTAAGTGTTTTAAATGAAACCACGAACTTCGTATAAGTTTCCTAATGTTCAACAACATTTTGCGGCCGCCATGGTTCATCCACATCGGTGGAATGTGGCTGTACCTATAATTTTAGTGGATGCAGAATTCACCGACATCTTATGATAACAAAGGCCGTGGACGTCGACAGATTTAGTTTTAACAGCTCTCGCCGTTCAGAAGACAGGACCACTTTTTCTTATAGGTCGAATATCTCGCTTAAAAGATGTGTAATCTGTCACTGGCATTTCCAGAGTATGGGCAGTGACAGATTACACATCTTTTAAGCGAGATATTCGACCTATAAGAAAAAGTGGTCCTGTCTTCTGAACGGCGAGAGCTGTTAAAACTAAATCTGTCGACGTCCACGGCCTTTGTTATCATAAGATGTCGGTGAATTCTGCACCACTTTTTCTTATAGGTCGAATATCTCGCTTAAAAGATGTGTAATCTGTCACTGCCCATACTCTGGAAATGCCAGTCCCAAGTTTGGAGAAAGGAGGAGGGCGACACTAATCATCTTTTTATGACACTGGGTCGTTAAACATCAACTAACAACTAAAAGCGGTTTGTAATTAGTTTTGAACAGTACTCGCCGTTCATGCGACACAGGGCAGCTGAAGAAGGATATTAATAATTTAGCGCGACCGATGTTTATATACGGGAATGCCTTCCATAATTAAAGGTGTGTAATTTGAGTGCTGTAATCTAAATCTTCGTTTACTATTTTCAAACTGACAATTAAGAATTCTGACGTTTGGCGACATCTTCAGGCCGCCATGGTCATTGACGAAACACTTCTGTTTCTGTAGATATAAGCACTTCATCACACCCAGAGGCAGAAAGAACAAATCAAACGTAACAGCTGTACAACTTACCTGCGCAATTCTGTATAGATATAATGTCAAACGCACAAATTGCGAAAATGTTTGTAAGTGTCATTTATGAAACTAGATTTACTACTGAAGATGACGACGAGTTCGGAATCACAAAGAAAATATTCTTCAACGTAACACCATAAAATATTCTGAAGAAAGTTAGATGTCGAGTGAACTATAGTCGCCCAAAGAACTACCCGTAGTGTTTGGTGGTGCTGGCTCCTAGCCCGGAAAAAGGAGGAGGGCGTCAACGGTCCTGGGATATAGCTAAACACTGCAGAGTTAAGCTGAAAGGATGGTTATTGTTTAACGACGCTGTGTCATAGCAAAGACGATTGGTCTCGCCCTCCTCATTTTTCAAGTCTTGAGACTGGCACTGCCAAAGTAAAGTTGAAAGCGGATCTAGAGTTTTGCGACATTTCATGGCAACAGTACTCTTACTAATAAGCTGGATCTGTTTGCAAATCTTTAAAATTTTAGCAGTCCTTTAACTCTCGCCGACGATTAAAGAGGTTTATTTAATTGAAAGGACAATAATAAAACAAAATACAGTACTTCTGCATATTAAGGCAATGCTTCTGGCATCATGCACAGAGCGAAGTCTACTCCAAAACACCTCTTTTAAGAGTATTATGTATTATATAAACACAAGACGCAGAAGCTTCATTTAGTTCCATTTCCCGAACTGGTTACTTCAATAGAAAATACTGACGCATAGACGTTAACACTAAAGTTTCAACATACATTGCAATATCGTTTTATGTAAGTAAGTAAGTAAGTAAGTATGGACTTTAATGCTCCGCCTGCAAACGCACTGCGGCTAACAAACGGGTTAATACAAGTGTAAGAAACTGAACATATCAAGCACAGGCATGAGCATCCTAAATAAATAGGAAAAGAAAAAAATAATTTAAATCCAATTAATGTTTAAATTTATAAGTAGAGCATTCTAATGATAAAATGTTTTCTAGACAGTGTATCAGCCCTAGGGACCTCACGGTTATGCGGACGGGGGAGGAGCGATTAGGTGCTGGTCTTTACAGGGGGAAGGAGGCTATGGAGAATATGACTAGGATTGTTAAGGACAGAAAAAAAGAGATTGGAATCAGCTCGGTCACAGAGGGCGTCAAAGGGAGCGGCGCCAGCTGGCAGGTAATCGAGCCGTATCAGTTTCTTAACAAAGGCACAAAGGCGAGTGCGCTGGCCAGCATTTGCGAAGTCCCACCAGACCGGGGAGGCATAGAGAAGGCGGGCAAGCGTGGTTGCGCGAACAACGTCATGTAGTCGCTGCCCAGAAAGACCATGCGCAGTGAGGCAGCGTATAGCATAAAGAGACTGGTTAGCTTTAATACATATACTATCTATGTGGCGATTGAAACTTAAACGATCGGTTAAGATAACTCCCAAGAAAGTGGCATCCTGGACCCTAGTGATGTGGTAGGAATAAAGATGTTTCTGTTGATCGTGGTCTATAATATTGGCATAATGTTGGCCGCGAGAGTTCAGCGTCCTGGGTTGAAAAACGTAGAGCGGATAGCTCTTCAATGTATTGTAAATAAGTCGACCGTCAAAATGTTATATAGCGTTTTCGTGGGGCAGTAATAATCATCCAATGGTAATAGAATGACTTCGACAAAATAGACTGATTGGAGTATGGGTTGAAACAGTTACACAAGTAGATGCAAGGAGAGAAGGAGAGATACTGAGAGGTATAGAGGCAAAGTAACAGCATTTATATATGGCGCACTTTGTGGATCTTTGAAAGGCGCTATAGAATGCATGAATGCAATATGCAGTAAGTGATTGCGCCTGTGTTACGGCTGCATTGATTCAATTGCTGAATTATTGAACAGTTGGTTCATTATATAAATCAATGTAATTCGTTCATTCATTCGTTGGTAAGTTCGTTCATTTCAAAGTTACTTCTTCATTCACGCATTCATTCATTCAATCATTCAAACAACAGACAACTGACAGAGGAGTGTATTTATTTGGAACTTTGTCACCTCTCATACGACACGATACACCTGAAGACTAGTTTCAAGTTCAAGTTATTGATTCAAAGCGACTGACAAATATATATATATCTGAATGAATACCATTCATTCATTCATTCATTCATTCATTCATTTTTAAAATTTAATATAGCGCCCCCTCAAGGTACCTACTCAGAAGCGCTCCCAGCCCAACCACGGCAATAATAAACTGGACTTAAGTAACTTATAAAAAACAAGCGAACTATTCTTAGGCAACAGGCGTATCTGCAATGGGAGTTTATTCCAGATGGAGGGGCCAACCACAGAGAAAGCACGACGCTGCCTAGTTGCGGTCGTAGAACGAGGAACCAAGAGCTCACCCGAAGAAGAAGAGCGAAGGGCTCGGCGGCCAGTCACATGAGAGACAGGACAGCAAAGCTCACGTAAGTAAACCGGGGCACAGCCAAGTAGGCATCGCCAGATCAATGCAGCTATTCTATAGTTGATGCGTTGCGAGATGGGAAGCCAGTGTAGTGTGTCACGCATATAGGCTGAGACAGAGGCACGTTTAGGAATGTGACCAATGAGACGCGCAGCAGATCGAAGAACCCGATCAAGACGAGCAGTCAGAGAAAGTGGCAGGCCTACCAGAATCGAGCAGCAATGGTCAAGTCGACTGGTGACAAAGGCATGGATAAGGGTAGCTGCAGCATCATGAGATAAGGAGCGAGAAAACCATTATTAAAGGGTGTGTAGTTTGAACGCTGTAATTTAATAGTATCTGGCGTTTGGCGCACCAGTTATATTTTCATTAACGGAAATAGGAAGTGGAAGTAAAATTATCAAAATCCGTTAACGAGAATAAGAACAAGAATTGAGAATTATTTTGAGAACGAGAATAGAACGAGAACTGAAATACGCTGTAAAGAACGGAACTATGAACAGAATGAGGAATTATTTTCAGAACGTAAATAATGATAATCTTGCAGTACGCGATTTGCATAGTAAGATCCGGCATGCATCTGAGAGCCATAAAGATCGGTAATCTTCTGCTGTGGTATCTTTTGGATGCATGATCTCTAATCAGACATGAATCCTACTGCAAGATTGCTTCTGCAGCTGAAGACCTTCTGTCACCACCAGCCTCACAAGCATAATGTAAAGAGGATTTTCCTGGTGCGGATTGCTAACTGCAGGGCAAAGAAAATGTATGCACAAGTCTTTAGAAATTAGTCTTTCTGAAACTTAAAAAAAATATTGAAGTTCAGGCTATAATTATGACAAGTTGTAACTGACTAACAATTGTTTGAGTTGTGTTTTTGCATTGTTATTTTAGAGCTCAATTGTAAATAATATACTACTTCAGAACTAGAATTAGAACGGAGATTATTTCAGAACTGGAATTAGAACGGAAATTATTTCAGAACTGGAATTAGAACTGAAATTATTTCAGAACTGGAATTAGAACTAAAATAATTACAGAACCGGAATTAGAACTGAAATTATTGCAGAACTGGAATTAGAACTGAAATAATTACAGAACTGGAATTAGAACTGAAATTATTGCAGAACTGGAAGTAGAACTGATTACCGAAACAGGAATTATTTTCAGAATGAGAATAGAATTAGAATTGAAATTGAGTCATCTGAAATTAATTAGAAGTAAATTTGGGAATTATTATTAGAACCGAAATACCGATGTTGGCGACGTCTTGAAGCCGTCAGGGTCATTGACGTAAAACTTTTCTTTAATCTAGATACTGTGTGAGAATTGTGGAAAAAAGACTATAGAGGGGTAGGCTTTCATGAGTTTGATCCACGTGGGGTTGAACATTTTATCCGTATTTTGAAATTGAGAAAATTAAAAGATGCAATAGCAAGCTTAAACTCTTTAAAGTAATGAAATCACCAAATTTATTAATATACAATTCAGATGATCACAAATCTCACAATAAACCAGAGCATTACTTTATTAGTAACCCGCAAAGGGAATTGTTAAAGAAAATGCTAAAATATATGCACAATATAATCACACTAGCGAAACTGAGGGGGTTGGAAACGACCCATGGGGTGTGCAATGAAGTCTTTTTAATGGAGGCCCTAAGACATACTCGGGGATTGAACCCTCAACACAACTCCCCCGACAATTTTCAACATGTGCAGATATAAGCACTTTATGACACCAACAGGAATAGACAACAAATCAAAAGTGACAGCACTACAACATACCTGCGCAATGCTGCGTGAACATAATGTTAAAAAGCATAAACTTCGAAAAAATTCGTGTCATTTATGAAACCAGATTCACAATTAAAGATGACGACGAGTTCGGAATCACAAAGAAAATGCGCTCCAAGGAAACACCGTAAAATATCTGTTTTATGTCGAGTGAACTAGTCGCCAACGGATCTACCCGTCGTATCTCGAAGTTCTAGTCCCAAGCCCGGATAAAGGTCGGCGTTAGCGGTCCTGGTACCAACAAGATGTCGTTAAACACTGCAGAGTTAAATTATTAAAGGTTGGTAAGTTACTGTTTAACGACACTGTGTCATAGCAAAGACGATTGGTATCGCCCTCCTCCTTTTTCGAGGCTTGGGACTGGCACTGCCAAAGTAAAGCTGAAAGCAGATCCACAGTTTTGCAACATTTTATGGCAACGCAGACCGTTGACGTCGACAGAAATTATTTGAGCTAAAATGTAGCTCTGGTATTATCTGGTATTATCTAACCTGAAAGCAGCGATGCATTTCTTATGTATAAAAATAAAAAAAATTATAATATTCTTAATTAAAAGATGACATGTGTCAAACCAAAGGCATAGGCCTACTAATACGCTGTATCAGTTTTCAAGTTTTTTAAATCTGGGCAGTCCTTTAACCCACGCCGACGATTAAAGTGTCTCATTTAATTAAAGCGACAATAATAAGACCAAATCAAGTATTTCTCTATATCAAGGCAACAATATCTGACATTATATACACAGAGCGGCGAAGTCTACTCCATACACACCCCTTTTAAGGCATTACATATCGTATATAAAAGAGACGAAGAGGCATTTATTTAGTTTCTATTATCTTTCTCATCTGTATTTTCTGACGCATAGACGTTAAAATGAAAGTTGCAATGTATATTACAATATCGTGTTCTGTAATAGGATTAAATTGTGTGTGTTGTAGGTCTATAATAAGCTGTTGGTCGCCAGAGTTCAGCTTCCTGAGTTGAAAAGCGTCGAGCAGAGAGCTCTTCGATGTATTGTAGATTAGTCGACCGTGAAATTTTATATAGGCCTACAGCTCTTGCGTGGTGACAGCTGACATATTATATTAAGGTCCAGGCGTAATGGAATGACTTCGACGGGATAGAGTCATTGGAGTATGGGTGGAAACAGTTACACGTGAAGATACAAAGAGAGAAAGAGATACATGTACAGGGGGGTTGAGAGGTAGAAAATAACTTAACATTTATATTTAGCGTATTTTGTGATTCCTTGAAAGGCGCTATAGGGGCTATGAATGGGATTGTGCAGCAAGTGATTGCGAATACATTACGGCTGCATTGATTCATGTGCGGAATTATTGAACATTTAGTTTATTACCAATGATAGATAGATACTAAGAGTACTGTTTACTGATTATTTTACATTACGTAAACTTATAACTGCATCTTTTATTAATATTCTGAATGCTAGCAAGTGCTACTACTGTCAAATTGATTTGCATTACTTGTAATCTAGGCAGGGCCGTAGCCAGGATTTTGTTTCGGGGGGTGTTTTCTGTTTCGGGGGGTGTTTTCTGTTTCGGGGGGTGTTTTCTCGTCCTTGAGCAAGCCGACATGCAACCGAATCAACCGACCAAGGGGTTTGTAGTTAGTAAATGCATTATTTTATTTTTACATTATTTAATTTCGGGGGATGTTTAAACACCAAAAACACCCCCTAGCTACGGCCTTGAATCTAGGCACTTCACAGTTAGCGGATGCTACTAACTTACTATTGTTGCTGTGAATATCAATAAAGATCTATTGATTGATTGATTGATTGATTGATTGATTGATTGATTGATTGATTGATTGATTGATTGATTGATTGATTGATTGATTGATTGATTGATTGATTGATTGATTGATTGATTGATTGATTGATTGATTGATTGATTGATTGATTGATTGATTGATTGATTGATTGATTGATTGATTGATTGATTGATTGATTGATTGATTGATTGATTGATTGATTGATTGATTGATTGATTGATTGATTGATTGAATGGTTGGTTGGTTGGTTGGTTGGTTGGTTGGTTGATTGATTGATTGATTGATTGATTGATTGATTGATTGATTGATTGATTGATTGATTGATTGATTGAAATAATTCATGGACCTATTACTTCGTTCATTCATTCACTTTCTCATTCAAACAAAAACTGACAAATAACAGAGGCGTGTAATTATTTGGAACAGTTCTCGTCGCTCATCCGACGCAACACAGCTGAATATTAGTTACAATTTCAATTAGGGATTTTTTATTCCAAAGTTTAACGTCGTCATAATATATATATGACAACATAGGCCGTTGACGACATTTCAGAATTATGTACAGTACAGTAAAAACAAAGAATTTACAGGGTTCAAAAGTCACCATTTAAAGGTGTCAAAAGAATACTTTATAATGTCACTAACATTTATTGTATATCAGCATAAATAATACATCTAATAATGTTTATTATACATGCATTGCAATAAGGTGATCTTTGATGCAAGTTAAACATTGTTTTGCAACAAATGTCATATACAAGAATTTTTTATAAATTTAAAAGAAAGATTCTTAATGAACATTCATAATGAAATGAGATTCTTAATCTAGTATTTCTAAAAATAATAATATAGCTTTGATTGTAAGTTTACAATATCTTTAACTATGACAAGAGATTTTTATTGTACTTTTCAATTTTATAGAAATTTATCATTTGATGCAATCAAACATCTTTATAGAAATGCTTACAGTTTTCTTTTATTTTCTATTCTATGACAAAATTTATAAAGAATTTTTGTTTCAAATGTTTACATCATCGAATCACTAAATTCAACGCGACTGGCAAATATATGTTGGAATAAATTCCATAATTAAAGGTGTTTAATTTCAGCGCTGTAATTTAATCGTATCTGTCGTTTGGCGACATCTTGAGGCCGCCATGGTCATTGACGTAAAACTTCTCTTACGGTAGATACAGGGGCGTAACTTTAGCCTAGAAAGTGGGGGGTACCAATACCTTGGTCTAAAAAGTGGGGTGTACAAATTTCTTCTCCACTTTCGTCTTTCGCATGATAACCATTTTGAACATATTCCCTGCCAGTATTCTCATTAATTTTGGCTCTCGATTTACCTGTGTATCTAAGCACTTTCATACTTTTGGCGGAGATTGCGTTCTCTGGGAAGACACAATAATAAAATATTGATTGGCATTGTTTAAAAAGTGGGGGGTACAGTACCCCCAGTCCAAAAAGTGGGGGTTCGGGTACCCCTCGTACCCCCACAAATTTCCCCTAAGGGTAGATATAAGCACTTTATTACGCCCGAAGGCAAAAAGAACAGCTCAAAGGTGACGGTAGTAAAACTTAACCAGCGCAATGCTGTATAAACATAATGTCAAACGTACAAACTGCGAAAATCCTCGTGTCATTTATGAAACCAAATATTTAAGATGACATCGAGTTCGGAATCACAAAGAAAATGCTTGCCAATATAACACCATGAAATTTTCTGGAGAAAGTTATGTGCGGAGTGAACTAGTCGCCAAAAGAACTATACCCCTAGTGTTTGGTAGTGCTAGCCCCAAGCCCGGTTAAAGGAGGAGGGCGGTGTCAGCGGTCCTGGTACTCATAAGATGTCGTTAAATACTGCAGAGTTAAGCTGAAAGGATGGTTATTGTTTAACGACACTGTGTCCTAACAAAGACGATTGGTGTCGCCCTCCTCCTTTTTCAAGGCTTGGGACTAGCACTGCCAAAGTAAAGCTGAAAGCGGATCCAGAGTTTTGCGACATTTTATGGCAGCAGTGCTCTTACTATTAGGCTGAATCGGTTTGCAAATCTTTTAATCGCCTATGTTACAGCTTTCAATCTTGGCAGTCCTTTAGCTCTCGCCGATGATTAAATGGTTTTATTTAATTGAAAGGACAATAATTAGACAAAATGAAGTATTTCTGCATATTAAGGCAATGCTTCTGGCATTATGTAAACACAGAGCGCGAGCCTTCTCCTAAACACCTCTTTTAAGAATATTATTTATTTTATAAAAAAAAAGCAGAGGTGTATTTTTAGTTCGTCGTCCAAATCCACTTCTCTCAATTGAAAATTCTCACGCATAGACGTTAACGCAAAAGTTTCAACATACATTACAATATCGATTTATGTAGTAGAAATAAAGATGTTTGTGTTGTTTGTGGTCCATAATAAGCTGTTTTCCGCGAGAGTTGAAAAGCGTCGAGCGGAAAGCTCTTCGACGGGATTAAGTCGTTGGAGTATGAGTGGAAATAGTTACACGTGTAGATACAAGGAGAGAAAGAGAGAAAGAGAAGTAAAGATGAAAATAACTTAACATTTATATATAGCGTATTTTGTGGATCTTTGAAAGGCGCTATAGAATGCACGAATGTAATATGCAGTAAATGATACGCCTCTGTAACGGCTGCATTGATTCATTTGTTGCGTGATTGCACATTTAGTAAATTAAATAATTCATTGACCGATTAGTTCGTCTATTCATTCCTTTGTTCGTTAATTCCGTAAATTCGTAAATTCAAGTCATTTCTTCATTCATTCATTCATTCATTCATTCATTCAAACAACAAACTGACAACTAACAGTGGAGCGTAATTATTTGCAACAGTTCTCATGCTACACAATGCATCTGGAAAATGGCACCGTAGTCCGATTAGTAATTCAGCACGACTAACAAATATATTTTGTAAAGAATTTGATAATTAAAGGTGTGTAATTTGAGCGCTGTAATTTATTGTGCCTGGAGTTTGGCGACATCTTGAGTCTGCCAGGACCTTTGACGTTAAATTTCTCTTACAAGCACTTTATTAGACCCACAGGCAAAAAGAATAAATCAAAAGTGGCAGCAGTATAACTTACCAATGCTGTATAAACATAATGTCAAACGCACAAACTTCGAAAATCCTCGTGTCATTTATGAAACCAGATTTACTATTCAAAATGACGACGAGTTCGGAATCACAAAGAAAACGCTCTCCAAAATAACACCATAAAGTATTCTAAAGAAAGACAGATGTTGAGTCAACTAGTCGTCAAAATAACTACTAATCGTAGTGCCAGGTAATGCTAGTACAAAGCCCGAAAAAAAGGAGGAGGGCGACGTCAGCGGCCTTGTTACTATAGGATGTCGTACACACTGCAGGTAATTGGTGTTTAACGACACTGTGTTACAACAAAGACGACTAGTGTCGCCCTCTTCCTTTTTCGAGGCTTGGTCTGGCACTACCAAAGTAAAGCTGAAAGCGGATCCATAGTTTGGCGACATCTTAAGGCAACAAAGGCCGTTGACTTGATAGAACTTATTTTAGTTTAATGCAACTGTGGCTAGAGAGAATGAACCAAAATGTATAGTTGTATTTCTTATTTATATAGTATGTAATATTCTTTAAAAGGGTGTTTAGGGGGCTGCGTTTTCCCCAAACACAGAGCAAACAAGAGGCATACTTGTAGCAGTGCTCTTATTAATACGCAGGATCAGTTTGCAAGTTTTTTAATCTGGGCAGTCCCTTAATCCACGCCGACTATTAAAGTGGTTCATTTAATCGAAGCGACAATAGGCATAATAAAACCAAATACAGTATTTCTGCATATCAAGGGCAATGTTTCTGGCATCAAAATACACACAGAGCGCGAGTCTACTAAACACCTCTTTTAACATAATTAATATGGTATAAATATGCTAGGCCGAAAGGCATTCCAAGTTCTTCTCTCTACAGTCTGTCCATATTTACAGAAAAGATAAGCTGCAAATTACAAATATTTATTCCGGATATTTCTATAGCGCCTCTCGCAGTCTACTACTACTCAGAGGCGCTCCCGACTACAGCATTTGATACTGTGCCGGAATTTTCACGCCGAAGCGCCACGAGCAACTGCGAGTGAAGGACTTGCCCAAGGTCCGTACGCAGCGGCTAGAGTGGGATTCGAACCTGCAACCCTCCGATCACAAGGCGCCGAACTTACCACTGAGCCAAAGGTTAACGTCGGCTCATGACATCAATGGCGGTTATGTACACTAAGACATACTTTGGCTCTTTACATTAGGATGTAACATGTATATGTTTATGAAAGAGTTTGTAGAGTTGCTGTACTCCTCATTAGTCTAATATATACATTAGTGTAGTTCTCGGTGTTTTTTTCTTCTGTATTCCATTGTGAACACAATTGCTATTCGACGGACAAATATATATTAGATTTAATTCCACAATTAAAGGTGTGTAATATGAGTGCTGTAATTTAATAGTACCTGGCGATTGGCGACATGTTGAGGCCGCCAGGGCCTTTGACGTAAAACTTCCTTTACGGTAGATATAAGCACTTTATTACAACAACAGGCAGAAAGAACAAATCAAATGTGACAGCAGTTATAACATACATGCGCAATGCTGAGTATTAACATAATGTCAAACGCACAAACTGCGAAAATGTTCGAGTGTCATTTATGAAACTAGATTTCCTATTTAAGGTAACGACGAGTTCGTAATCACAAAGAAAATGCTGATCAAAGTAACACCATGAAATGTTCTGGAGAACGTTAAATGTCGAGTGAACCGGTCGCCAAAATAACAATCCGTAGTGCCAAGTACTGTTAGTCCCAAGCCCGGAAAAAGGAGGGCGACGTGGGTGGGCCTGGTACCAACAAGATGTCGTTAAACACTGCAGAATTAAGTTGAAAGGTTGGTTAGTTGCTGTTTAACGACAATGTGTCATAACAAAGCCGATTGGTCTCACCCTCTTTAGTCGAGGCTTGTGACTGGCACTGCCAAAGTAAAGCTGAAAGCTGATGCACAATTTTGCAACATTGTATGGGCAACGAAGGCCGTTGGCGTCAACAGAAATTATTTGGGCTAAAACGCAGCTCTAAGTAAACTGAAATCTTCTTTTATATAATATAGAATATTTTTAAAAGAGGTGTTCAATGAACTGCATTTTCTGCAAACACAAGACAAAACAGAGGCATACTGGAATAATAATAATAATAAACTTTTTCTCTAATTAAGCGCCTGCAAACGCTCTGCGCTGTACAGTGAACATACATAGTATATATATATATATAGTATACATATAGCTATTACTTCCTCAGTTCTATTTTTCATGTACACCTACAGCGTTTTGCCTGTTGTTCTACGTAATAAACGAATATAAACATAAACATAAACATAGTAGAAACGGCAGCCACGCAGGGCGCCTTACATACATGTATACAGTAGAAGCACATGATAGCAGTTTTACAGGAGTCGAATATAACTGTTTATGCGGCAGCCAACATACGGCCCGAATCAAAGCCTACTATTCATTTAACCACCGCCGCTACCTAGCGAGTGGAAGGCTGAATAAACCTTTACGGGTGTTTATGTTTATATTCGTTTAATGAAACAACAGACATAACGCTGTAGGTGTACAAGGAAGTGAATTAAAATTGTTAATTGTTAATAATAGCTTAGTAAGAGTTAGAAAATAACATTCTAGATATGAAGTTTCGAGAGTCTTTATCTGGTAGATTAAAATTGTGAGGACGATTTCTTAGGGAGTAAGGAGTAATATGGTTGGTTGGGAATAAACATCTAATTGAGTGATTTTCATTGAGTAAAGCTGCTTTAAATAAGGCCATTTCGGCTTTGAGCACAAGCTCAGCTATGGAGGGAGAGATAGCTTGAACATATCCAAATCGTTTGAGTTTGTTCAGGAATTGTTCAAGGCGCAATTTATCCTTGCCACTTATAAGGCCCCACCAGGCTGGAGAAGCATATAAGGTTCTAGATACGATTGTTGCATTAGTGATGAGATGTAGTGAGTCTTGAGATGCTCCATGATTTTTGATAGTTCTTAGTGCAAAAAAGGAGGAGGTTCCACTTTTTATCAGTTGATTGATGTGCTCAGTGACTGTTAATTTTTCTCCGATGGTGACTCCGAGAATCTTGATTGATGTTGACCGTTTAACTCCTGTGATTGAAGGGTTGTCAGAAAGTGAGGGTTGGTTGCGTTTGATGATAGCCATTTCCCGAGTTTTATCAGGATTGATTTTCAGGTTCTTTGTTTCAGACCAATTGTAAATATGTTGGATTTCATCATTGGCTGTATTTAATGAATTGGATCCAATTAATAAGTATGTATCATCAGCATATTTGGATAGACGATTTTGATGGTGAATAGGATGGAGATCAGAGATACAGACAATAAATCCAGTGGGGCCGAAAACTGATCCCTGTACAACACTGGCATTAATTGAGATGATGATGGATTTGGTTCCATTAAAAATGGTATAGTGGTTCCTGTCTTGAAGATAGTTAATTAACCAGTTATATATATTGTCTGGAAGGGAAAGTGAAGCTAGTAAGTGTGCAATGGCAGAGTGACTGACAGAATCAAAAGCTTTAGAAAAATCCATAGAGATCATGATAACATATTTATTATTTTTGAGAAGGTCTGTTGCATGATGTATGATAGAGGTTATTGCTGCAGTGGTAGAACCAGTAGGTTTAAATGCAAATTGATCATGAAGGGAAATATGTTTTGGCAAGCTTTGAAAACTAGGATAGATAAAGGACTGGACTACTATACGTTCAACAAGTCTAGATAAAACAGAAAGAACGGAAATAGGTCGGAAATCAGAAGGTTTTGTTGGATGAGAGATCTTGGCCTTGGGACGTATGATGGCAGTTTTCCATTGGCTAGGAACAAAAGATTGAATTAATGATTGGTTGATTAGTTGGGAAAGGACATAGGAATACGGGGTTTGATCTTGGTACCTACCGCTCTTCACGCCAGTGTGTTATCCATTGCTCTACGGGGCCCCCTCCCCGTAGTGCGCTTACTAATAAAATCTGGTCAGTCCCTTAATCCACGCCGACGATTAAAGTGGCTCATTTAATTGAAGCGACCAAATAAACTATTTCTGCATATCAAGGCTTTGTTTCCGGTATTATTATACGCACATAGTGCGATTCTACTCTTAAACACCTCTTTTAAAAATTGTGCATATCCTATAAATTTAAAAAGCAGCGACAAAATCAGTAGTCGGCGGTTTCAAATCGGCTTATCTCAATTGAAAATTCTGAGGCATAGACGTCAACACCAAAGTTTCAATATACATTACAATATCGTGTTATGGACCAGGAATAAAGATGTTTTTGTTGTTCGTAGGTCTATAATAAGCTGTTAGCCTCCACATTTCAGCGTCCCGAGTGTTGACAAGCGTCGAGCGGAAAGCACTTCGGCGTATTGTAAATTAGTCGACCGTGAAATTTTATATACAGCTCTTGCGCGGGACAGCCGACATGTACTATTAAGGTCCAGTGGTAATGGAATGACTTCGACGGGATAGAGACATTGTAGTATGAGTGGAAACAGTGGAAACACATGCAGATACAAGGAGAAAGAGGCAAAATAACTTAGCATTTTATATATAGCGATTTTTGTAGATGTTTGAAAGGCGATGTAGAATGTATAAGTGATTGCGCAGATTCGTTCGTTGCAATGTCACACATTAATTCATTATATGAATCGCTATATAAATCTATGAATGAATGAATGAATAATTCATTCATCTATTCCTTTAATCGTGTATTGATCCACTCATACATTCATCCATTCGTTCATTCAGTAATTCATGCTCGTTCATTATTTTATTCCTTCCTTCCTTCCTTCCTTCCTTGCTTTCTTCGCTCAGTCCTTCACGCTCTCGTGCATTGAATCCATAGAAAGCCAAGTCCTTTCACGTTCGAAACACAAACACAATCTCCAAGCGTTGAAAAAAAGCTGAATTGGAAGTGTCGCTACTTGAAAATGCGTCTCTGAGGGTTATCCTTGCAATTGTTCAACGTAATCGTAATCTCCACATTTCTAATGTGTTACTCCAAACCCAAGCGCAGGGCACCAGCATATTCACGAGCGCTGCGTCTTGTTAGAGGGGTTGTCCGGAGATACATGTATCAAGGGAAGGTCTGAGTCCGATTGAGACCAGAGAGATGAGGCTGAGGACGTGATAAAGCGGGGTTCGTTGAAGACGAGAAAGATCTGAAGCCGGAGGATTGGATGAATAAGGGTAGAGGATTGGATGGATTAGGACAGAGGATTGGATGGACTAGGGGAGAGGATGGGATGGATTAGGGGAGAGGATTCGATGGATTACGGTAGAGGATTGGATGGATTAGGGTAGAGGATTGGATGGGTTAGGAGAGAGGATTGGATGACTTAGGGTAGAGGATTGGATGGATTACGATGTAAGACTGGATGGATTGGGATAAATGATTGGATGGCTTAGTGTAGAGGATTGGATGGATTAGGATTGGATGGATTAGGATAGAAGATTGGATGGATTAGGGCAGGAATTCTTACTCATTTCGCGTACAGTGCATTAATCATCAAATTTTCCCCAAATCTTCGTTTTTGTTTTCGATATTCCTTTCCGTAAAAGCGACGACTATTATTTCCGCTTTCATTCAAACCAGCCATCCGTGAATGTGATTACCAAGTCGTGCGTGCAGTGATTTAAAATCTTTCTTCCGACAGTCACGCTTCGCTGGACGATTGGTTAAATACTGGCGCCTCTCACCTCCTGGCTGCGGGTCGAATCCGAGGTCGAAACTGACATCCGAAGCACGACTGTATATTAAACGCCCTTGGGTAGTCCGGAAAAGGCGTTTCATAAATATCTCGATTTGATGGAACGGTCTCAGATTTAGCTGCTTTGCTTCAACCAATGATCCATATGAATATATTGTTAAGTGTTTCTAAACATTAACGCCGTCGTCTTGTTTTGGTTTCTAGATCCATCTTGGTTTGGTTTCTAGTTCCATCTTGTGCTGGTTCCTAGTTCCACCTTGTGTTGGTTATTAGTTCCACCTTGTGTTTGTTTCTGGTTCCATCTTGTGTTGGTGTGTAGTTCCATCTTGCCTTCGTGTTTAGTTCCATCTTGTTTTTTATCACTACTGATCTGTATTAATATTTAGTTAAGTGTTTCTAAACTATGGCACCGTCTAACTTTTGTTTCTATAATTGCCGCCATGTTGCTTTTGTTTCCAGCCCACTGATATAAGCAATAACGCCATCCAGGGGCGTCTATTTCCCCCCCACCAATTCATTGGAGCAATGTCCCTTTCCCCCTCTTCTTCCCCCCTCCCCTCCACGTTCTTTCCCCACCGCCTAAAATTGTGGCACACACACTAACAGAATGACCTTCCCTCCTCCATTTCTTGGATGGAGCATTTGCTCCAAGGTTTCTATGGTGTAGACGCCTTGACGCCATCTTGCTTTTGTGAACAACCACTGATCTAAATAAATAATTAGTTCGTTGTTTTCCAGCAAATAACGTCATCGTTGTTTTGCTTCTGACATCGGCGCCATCTTGCTTTTGTTACCAACCACTTGTCTGACACACCGATACGACGCAGCGCTCGTGAATAAGCTGGTGCTGTGCGCTTAGCTTTAGAGTAGCGATTTAGAAATTTGGACTTTACGGTTACGAATTTACGATGAATAAATAAATATTTGTTTCTAAACAAATAGCGTCACCTTGCTTTTGTGCGCAACCACTCGACCTATATTACTGTATAGGTCAGTGACCCCAAATATGACCTATATATTCACCTGTGTATTTACCCTACTTAGCTACACAGGTCAATGTAAATATTAACGGTGGGTTGTTTATGGACAAATTCCGATGTAAATAGAGATGGAAGCAGAGTTCAATGAGTTCAACCCTGATCCATTATGTCTGAACTGAGTTCCTCCCATCTGCCAGAACCTTTGCAAGACAGGATTACATTTTCTATATAAAATCTAATATCGCAAGATTATTTATCAAAATATCCTATAAACATCTGTGTTACGACTTCAGTTATTTCCCGTTGTGTATTTGATCGGATGGGTGAAGTGAATGGGACATAAATGCAATCTTGCTTTTGTGCTTCAACCACTGATCTCTATAAACCTATAGATGAGCGTTTTCAACGAAACCGCAATGCCGTCCAGCATTGACGCCATCTTGCTTTTGCGTCCAACGTTATCGCCACTTTTATATTTCTAGTTGAACCTTAGATGCAAGTGTCTAATTCCGCTGAAAACAGACGGACCGCTTGCTACGTTATACAATGCGCGGCTGTTCCACGGGGGAAACAGGGATTAGATGAACCACTGGGATAATGCGTGGCTGCGCCATACGGGAAGGTGAGCTAGATCAACCACTGGGGTTGTTTATCAACTTCTCGTAGTAGCGTCGTTTTGAAACGATCAACGAAACCTTTTAAGAACCGTGTATAGGAAAAACAAAAATGGCGTCAGTCAACATTTCCGTTTTCGGGAATTTCTTGAAACGCTGGTAACCCGCACGTGTCTCTCTCCTCAGAAGAAACTCGTTTTAAAAGCGATGGCCTCATACGGCGTTTCTGGAACGAAGGCGAACCTGAAGCGGCGTATAGGGACATCGCTTTTCATATGAGATGAGCTTTCCTTGAAGAGGCGCTATGTTGAGGATTAGTAGTAGTAGTAGTAGTAGTAGTAGTAGTAGTAGTAGTAGTAGTAGTAGTAGTAGTAGTAGTAGTAGTAGTAGTAGTAATAGTAGTAGTAGTAGTAGTAGTAGTAGTAGTAGTAGTAGTAGTAGTAGTAGTAGTAGTAGTAGTAGTAGTAGTAGTAGTAGTAGTAGTAGTAGTAGTAGTAGTAGTAGTAATAATAACTATAATAATAATAATAATTAGTAGTGTAGTAATAATAAAAGTAGTGGTAGTAGTAGTAGTAATAGTAGTAGTAGTTGTTGTTGTTGTTGTTGTTGTTGTTGTAGTTGTAGTAGTAGTAATAAAACTAATAATAATAATAATAATAATAATAATAATAATAATAATAATAATAATAATAATAATAATAATAATAATAATAATAATAATAATAATAATAATAATAATAATAATAATAATAATAATAATAATAATAATAATAATAATAATAATAATAACAACAACATTTACTCCTAACATAATATTTTTTCCAAATGGATTAGCCCTTCCGCTGTGTAGCCTAATGTTGAAGTCCCTGAGGGATGCTTTTGTCCTCGTAGCACTAAATTATAATGATAATAATAAACCATTATTACTACCACTACTATTACTATTGTTGTCGGTATCTTCATCATCATTTCTCTATTTATGCAGTGCCAGCATCTAATAACTAAGCATCGATCGTGGAGGCTTTGTGTCGAAGAACCCGATGAGCATCAATTCGAAAGAGGCGGACCTTCAATTAATCCAATAAGAGGACGCGATTACAATCGTAGGGTTCCGAAGCACATTAATGTCACGTCTTTTGCAAATCTCTTCAATTCCAAATTTTGGTGCTAGATATTTGCATTGTCACGCGTGGAGATAAATCGATATGTTCATTGTGATAAATTTCCTGCATCCTTTTCTCCTTTCAATTTACGGAGACGTATAGTCTGCCCGTCGGACGCGAATTGTACCTGGAAGAGCAGCAATAATCTAAAAGATGATACGTGCAGTCAGATGTGATCATTCATTACTATATGGCTTGTATTTTATATAGCGCTCGTGTTACGTTGGTGCCCTGCGCTTGGCCGTCGAGTGGCGCTTTAGAAGTTTGGAGATTGTGATTATGATACGATTACGACATAAAATAACAGATTCCGGAACTGAACAATTATGGAAGGGCTAAAATTCCGAGAAAAACGGGATGGGGGGTTGGGAGGGGTCTTAGTAAACACCGAAACAGTTCAGAACACTTAAATTAAATTTAAATAACTAAATTATTGTTTTTATTATTAAAATAAATAAATTATTTTTAGTAGCTGAAAAAAGATGCCGTAACGGTGTTCCAGTGCGTTCCGGCTGAAAAAACACTGTAAAATTATATTTACATCAGTCAAGTCTTAAACCTGACTGATGATGCTCCAGGCAAAATATATCAATCCTCATTTTAGTTTCTAATTAGTATTTGAAATTTTAATGAGTAAATAACCCTATTGTTATCATGGCCAGATTGCGATTAACTGAGAATTTTAAATTCAAATGAAAAACAATCATTAGGAAACTCTTTGAGAAACATGGAAACACTTTTTTTGCGAAAATGACGTAAATTGTTGCGTTCCAAGCAACTGCCCGCTCCGCCCAAACCTACAGAATTGGATTATATATAATCAATCATATGTATATATATATATATATATATATATGTATGTATATATATATATATATGCAATGTACATGCCTATAAATGAGGCAGATGATTGTTGTTATCAGAGGGTATACAACTCCACGAGAGCGCTTGAAGAGGCGTCTGCGAGAGATCTTTTGTTGTGACCACGTATTATCCAAATCCTATCTTCAACGCGGTCTTTATAATCGTCATTGGGAGTCGGTTGGGTGTGAGTGGTTGCGAATTCTGACAGTTTCTGTGTGCTGATCTTTCTAAATCTGCAGAATCTGATCGATTTCCTGTGGCGTTTTGCTGCTTGTATTCTTCAAAACGACGCCATCTTCTTATAGGTCCGCAGAAAACGCTAATTATAGTCCACGCTGGTTTCTCAATGATGTCATGGTTCCCTGGTTGGCAAATGTACCATCATGGCGGACAAGGAAAGTCTAAATATCGGTTTGCGGTTCATAATGCTATTTTTGTCGTTAACGGTTCGCGGGTTAAAGTATCTGCTTATCTTTCAGTGTGATTCTCGTTAACGTTAACGATAACGAAATGTTCGTTAACGAACAAAAAATGATTTCGTTAACACTGTAACTAAAAAATATCAATAACTATAACTATAACTATAACGAAAATAACACTAACGAAAATTAATCGCTATTTTCGTTAATGAAATAAACAGTGCAATATCGATAAACATGAGAACGTGAAACTCCGGTATAACAGGCTATGTACGAAGCGGATTTTGGATTAGTGAATTAACCCAGTAGTAGCTCATTCATCGATATTATAGTCTAAATATAGATATAAGTGGGCTCATTTAATTAAATGTAATTATTGTGTAAACGTTTCTATAGCGATTGCGACCCAAGTTGACCAGCGCAAATTCGCAAAATCAGTCTTTAAATTAGCATAAAAAGTAGAAGAGTGACCCCATGGAGTCGTCCATTAATTATATCAACAAAAGGGGGCGAGGGATTTGAAAAAGTTTGACAATTCTTGACAATGGGGTAAATTGACGTCAACAATAATTTAATCAAAAAGCAACCATAGATTCAGAAAGTCTTTATGAGTGATCTATTTCATTTTCATTTGTAATTTAATCAAACGCGATATTTTCTTCATTTTAAATTATCCTGTTTTTGTTCCCAGATTTAATGAGAAAATGTGCTGCGAATATCCTGGGTTCTTTTCGAAAATCTAATATTTCGAGTTTCTATTTGATGGAAAGACATTTTTCTTTCGATTGTTAATATTAAAGATTGAGAAACTTGTTTTGATTATAATTTTCTATATTAAAACAAATATTATAAAAAAAAGTTATCATGTTCATGTTCAAATTAGAAATGTTCATAATAAAAGCAAATTGAAAACACATTTATAAGAAAACGAGATTGTATTTTTGAATGGAAAATCCATTAAATATCGGTGACAGACAGTGATTCCACATGTACTGTAGCCATTAAGTAGGCCTATCAAATTCAAATCTGAATAACAACATTTAGTTTTTTCGGCAATTTAAGTTTTTTGCATTTGTTAGAGTCACAGAAATTTTCTGGTGTGGAGTAATTTTTTTGACATAATTTTGTTAGGGGGTCCTTGAATGTTTGACAGTTGTTGACAAGGGGAGGAGATAAAAAAAAACTGCAAAATTTGTTGACATAATTAATCAACTGGCCCCAATGGCGGAGCGCCATTGGGGCCAGTTGTAACTATGTACTAACTAAAATTAAATTAAATAAAAGTCCAGTAACTATAACTGTAACTAAAAAAATACTAACTATAACTGCAACTATAACTAAAATGAAAAATCATTAACTATAACTCTAACTATAATAAAAAAAGTAATACTAACTTCTAACTGTAACTATAAATAATACGAAAAGCCATTAACGTTATAACTGTGACTATAACTAAAATAAAATCTGTAAGGAGAATCACGCCGTTATCTTTTGAGACTTCACAAGACTGCATGGAATCGATGAAGTCACGATTCCTCCTCATTCGTGACTTCATTGATTCCATGCAGTCTTCAATATTCGTGCGGTCTTCATGTTTAACCCTCCGAGGACTGAACTTTTTGTAGTCATTCTGGTACTATGAGGGGGGTCTAGCAGACCCCTAGGTCTATTGTACTGTTTTGCATTGACTATCCAATTTTTTAATAGTTGTAACTTAAAATTAAAACAAGGAGACACTACAGACACTTGTATATGTGTAATATAACAATAAAAGTAATTACAAATACTCGGGTATGCGAAAGTATTCACATACATGTGAATTTATCAGTTATGTATCATTTTCAGAGGTACATTGTAGATAAACAAAACATGTAACAGTTTCATATATATCGCGTCTTAGCAGTAGCATATTATTCGGACAGAGTGATAAGTGCTATCTAGATGTCGTTTTGGTCGTAGTTACCTTCAGTGCTAGTTAGCCTACTGGTCATTTTCCGTTGAACAATTGCAACAGCGACGAGACATCTTTACTCGTGAGTGTTCGCCACATACGTGCTTTTCACAGCCATCGCAAAGTTGCTTGCTTTTACGCTTTCTCTTCGCTGGACACACATAGCAACAGCCTCTTCCAGCAATTGATCGCATTCCACGGACAATGGGTTGCACTTGTGACACATTGTAACCCATCATTTTCATCGCATCAGTAGTTACTGCACGAAGTCTCGTTGCATGCTGCTGACGATATTCCAAGAGGGATTGACATAATTCTATACTTAGTCGCTTCAGCCACCAATGACGACGACGATGTAATGGCACGGGAGCTTGAAGATTTTCAATATTCCATACAGTATAGGCATTGTTACCAGCAACATCGACAACATTGAAAAACATCGCCAATGGCCAACGAAGAGTAGTTCTGCGGCAACTGTTGAATCTAACCTTCTGGTCGAGAGTGTCAACTCCCGCTTTTGTAGAGTTGTAGTACCTGAACTGCTGGTTGGAGACGACTGTTCTTCATGCAAACTACACCGGTCTTCACATTCTAATGCAGAATTCGTCGAATTCTCACTGTTACGATCCGGATCTTTTGCAGTAGCAGCCTCAGGTTCGACATCGGAGCAATCGTCACTGTCGTCTGTATCGTCACTCATATGACCATCACTTTCGTCATCAACGATCATTTTAGTAGCCTCAGCTAGCGAAAATCTACGTCTAGAAGTCATTATCTAAGTTTGTTTACGTATATCCTTCACGAAATAATACTGTAATGCTTATAAGTCTTACTTTATCAAAAAAATAACACAAAATAATTTGCTGCACATTGCAACCGCGTGTGTTTATAGCGTTATTTCTGGGTTATGTTGTTTACATGCCGTTTCCATGGTAACCAGAATGACAAACCAGTTGCGTTTTTATTACTTTAGCGCATTACTGGGCGAGCAACAAAGTCATAAAATATCACAACCAAACTCAATCGGATACTGAGTGAAATACTAAAAAAACCGGCCCGGGGTCTACTAGACACCCCTCATAGGCGTACGAGGGTTAATAATTCTTCTATATTCGGGAACACTTCAGTCTGCTTCGTGCTAAAATGTTCAATAATTCTTCAATATTCGTGCATTCTTCAGCTGTTCAAGTATAAAGCTTAAACATGAACACATATACATCTAGACATACCGAGACACATACGGCGTATAGACCTATAAATGTGTATAATTATATACATACAACTACGTCTGGCACGTACAGTATATAAATATATGTATATATATACATATGTATATGTATATCATTATTATACATATATGCAACCTTTGAACTGCGGTCAGCCATTATATGTTATTCGATCCCGGAGGGACCCAGACGAGCCTCCACTCACGCTTACATAACACATACACATGACATTGTACATACATACTAATACATAGATACATACATCCACAGAACTGCATCAGCTATACATACACATACTTACTTACGTATAGTATGCATTCACGCAAGTGTTCCAGCGCCTCTCAACCACACAGAAGCATCTCTTCAGTTTCCCGTCGAACGTGTTTCTCTTTCGGAAGCGTTTCAAAAGCGCGTCTCTTAGGAAACTCTTTTGGAATCGAATCACGAATATAATCGGGATCTAACGTCGTATTTCCGGTACGAAGACGCAACAAAGATACGACGAAGATGCAACGACGATAGTCACGATACAATGAAGAAAGAACGAAGATACAACGATGCCGCGAAGATATAACGAAGATGACTTGTAACGAAGACGCAACGTTGTAGCGGAAGAAGATACAACGAACCAAATCGGATGAAAACAGCAACCGGAAATTGCCCACCGGAACTGTCTGTCGGTCCGATTTTTTAGCGCATTTTCTGACCCATGCGCACAATGCTTGTCTTGTCTGTCACGATTTCTGGGATAAGACCTTGCGCTGATTATTTGCGTGGTTGAAAGATTTGGTTTGGTTCCCGGTATCGCCTGATGGGTGGTAGGATAGGAGAAGAATAAAAAAAAGCAAAATAAACATAAGAAAAAAGTAAAAGGAAACATAGAAGAAGAGCAGTCGTTTAAGCCAGCCCTGAGGCAGCCATGGGTATGAAGTGTTAGCGACATCATTTTCTTTGCCCCGGCATATGAAGGCGGTTGGCCAGTCCTCTTCCTCGCCGTCTCATCTTCCCAACGACAGAGTACGGCCAGAGTACGCGTTATAGCTGAGTTTGCCAGGGAGCTCATTTGGAGCAGAAATCTCAAGCCAAATTTCTTCCTTGGCGGGAATTCGAACCCCCGACCTCTGTACTGACAGTCCAGCTCGCTAACCACTTCAAACGGGTAAACGGAAGCATAAAAGGATGTATACGTTCCTTTCCAGTTCCTTTGCTTCAGCGAAACATTCATAATCATAATCGTAAGCTTCAAATTTCCAAAGCGCTACTTTAAATCTAAGCGCTACATAAATGCAAAAGTTTACGATTACAATTACTTTCGGTGGAGCCGCACCTCTGCCTCAGAGTTCATGACCTCGTTCAGAACGCGCATGTAAATCAACTTTACATAGCATCGTTACGGAATCTCTTAATAGTAACTGCAGTTATTTTCACAGCTTTTATAGCGCCTTTTCATGAGATATTCATCAGAGGCCTTTGTAGAGATTTAAAATGTAGTTTAGAACAGATTTATATAGCGCCTGCTCATGAGAGACTCGCATGAAAAGCATTGTCCTTATACGAGGTTTTGATACAAAATCCTTTTGTATTCGTATCAAAAACGCCGTATGAGGACGTCGCTTTTTGAATGAGTCTCTTGAAGAGACGCTATATAAATATGTTCTAAACTCGCTGACTGGCTGGCTAACTG